>OVBI01000173.1:33777-125746 GCA_900406495.1 Sisymbrium altissimum
CTCTCTCTCTCTCTCTCTCTCGCTGCTTCTGTTCAATCTCGCTTATCATGTGTGTTCATGTCTGATGTAAGTTGACTAAGCTTGTTTACTTGTTGTAGAAAGCGAGGAAGGAGAAGAGAAAAGCTGATGCAGTCATGGCCCTGGACTGTATCAGAGAGAAGAATGCCGAGTCTACGTTTCCTCCTAAAGTTCTTAGACGGCTGATTTTACTGACGACTAATGAATCAGCGCCGAGAGCAATGGAACCAGTTCATAGAAGTTGTGAAAAAAGACAGAACACGGCCAATGCTGTAGAGAAATCTAAAGCTGATTGTTTCATTCCGTATGAACAGAAGAATGAAGCTAAACGTCAAAGATTAAATCAACCAATAACTCCTTTTCAGAATTCAACAGGTATGTTGATTCTATATCAGGCTCGTAAATTAGAAGCTTGATCCCACGTATCTATGCCATTCCTTTTCATTGAGTTGCATCATGTTTCATGTAACACTCTGTTTTAAGTTTCTGTTTCCTGTGGTTTTTGTTTTGCTTTATGAAATGCAAATGAAACATTCCTCCGTGACTTCTTGCCATTTTTGTCTTTGGGGAAATTGGAGACATCACTTTTATCATAACTGTCTTCTTGTGATTAAGATAAGTGATTAGCCGTAAATTGACATTTTCTTATGCATTTGAAACATCCAGTGAATCAGTTCAGGGTTGTGTCCATTCCTTCTGGGGAGAAGATTGAGGAATCGGGAGTAAATCATCATCAGCCATATGCCAAAGCAACTTATTCATTAAGCACCGAAACTGAGCCAAACATTCTCTCTGGTTCAATTAACGCGGACACGTTAAGGAGGCTATTGGAAAAGCAACCTCCAGAGGAGAGTGATCTTTCTAATGCTATCAAATGCACCCCAGATCCAGCAAAGCTTGTTCTAGACACATCCATGGCTCTGTGTCCTAAAAACCCCGAAGGGGAATACGACTTCAAACTGCTGGTTACTTCAGATAGCTGCTCCTTATTGTTGGATCAGCTGAAGAAGCTCCCGCTGCAAATTGGACATCCTGTGAGAGGCGATGCAAAGAAACTTGCATTCCACTGGAAAGCTAAGATTTCAAAGAGTAAGACGGATGAATTGGAAGTCGTTTGCTTCCTAAAATTTTTAGGTATCTTCGGAATTGTATCAGATTTCAAAGCCAATGACCTTCTAGGTCTACTGGACAGTTCTTATTGGCAAACTGTATCTCCTGATCTTTGCCAGTTTCTCGGGTTGGACGACGCCATTACAGGTGATTCCCATTTCTTTACTCTCCCACTATGTTAAATCTCTTATCGTGGAGATGTAATCGAAATAACAGTCGGTTCAGAGAGATGTCTTGTATTAAAAATGCCTGAACTTTATACACTTGTTCGCATGGCTTGTCTTCGGCAGGTTTCATTCAAGATCTCATAAAAACTGGGCATCGTCTCAAGGCAGTCGACTACATATACTCATTTGGTATGGCCCATAGATTCCATCCTGTCTCCGCTATTATAAACGATTCCTTGAGGATTACAAAGGAATTTGCTGATAAGTCATTTAGAGAGGCCAAGAACGAATCTGCACCACAGGTAAATTCTGCTCCTATCTATCTTTTAACTTGTTATCACAAGAGAACTCAAAGAGAGTATCTTGTAACACAAAGCAGACTGTACAGGTTGCAGCCATAGACAGGAAGATCAAATCACTAAGAGCCGCCATTAGATGCATATCGTGTCACAAACTCGAATCAGAGTTCCAACTCGGAGACCTCCAGGGACAAATCAAGTCACTTTTGAGATTTAAAAGAAACCTATCTGATGGATCTGGATCCGGATGCGGATCAAAACCCGATATGACAGTCAAACAATCCCAGACGGCAATACCACCAACTTCAGCAGATGTTGGTTCTGTCACCAGCAACACACCTTCGGAACCTTCAACGGCAGCTGCTTCCTCCTCCGCGAGCAAACCAGGTCCCATGAAAAAGACGGCGAGAGGACAAAAACGCAGATTTTCTGGAAACAGACAGAGCACAGGACACGTTACTTCGCACCCAAGAAATAACTTTCACGGGCATGGCTATTCCTTGAACCAAAGACAGACTTATCCGGTCGTTCATTACAGCAGAGATTTCACAGAAACTCCTAACTCCGACTACAATCATAACCAGTGGGCACAACCAGAGGGATCTCCTCCCCAGTTTTACCAATGTTATCATCATTAACAATTTCTAGTGGATTATAGCTTCTTGGGGGCTTTTTTTTTTGGGGTGTTAGTAAGACTAACAAGGTGTCAAGGTTGCAGAAGAAAAAACTTACATAATGGTCAATAATTGTCGAGACAGTTTGTCATTTTGTTTGCTGTGGTTAATTTGAACAAAAACCTTAATACTCGGTACTGGTGATGGATGTGCTGCTCATATTCATTCCCTTCTTAATTAGCGCCAAATTGTTGGATCTAGATCTTTATAATCGACATTTATGTAAGATACCAAATGGTGATGAATGACTGAGACATGGATGCCCCAAGTTCCACTTATCTGCCCAAATCAGTAAGAAAGCTAGAGTGAGAATCCTTGATTAGCTTTTCCAAGGTGATTAGAGTTAATGATTTTAAGAGCATTATCTAGCGTTACTTGGTTTTAACAGAAAACGTTAATCCGCCTCAATCTTTTAAGTTACCATCGCATTTCTGTAAAAGAAATCATTATTTCAAATAACAAGATATATATATCTATATATATATGTATATGGTTATATATGTAGTGTTTTATATATTCACTACTATAACCAAATTTATTAATGTTTTCTAAAACTCGAAGTTCGATAGTTGACAAACAAAATAAAGGGATAATTTTTTAAGTCCAGTTTTTAAAATACATACCATTTAAAAAAATTTGTCAAAAAAAAAAGTTAAGAAGATAAATTTAAGAAGGAAAACCACATTTATTTCCCATTAAAAAAAAAAAAGAGACGGCGACGGCCTTTGAACTTTTCCGTTGTCAGGTTCCCTCTCTCGCGACACCTCGACATCTCCTCTCCACTCGGAATTTAGGGTTTTTTAAAAAAAATTCTGATCTTCTCCGGAGCAATCTGACTTGTGGGCTTCAAGCATTTTAGGTAATGTTAAACTTGTGGGTTTCTGATTTGACGTCTTATTAGGGTTCTACATTTTGCATCTGCATTGGAAATTACTCGTTTTACAGTGGTTGGTTGTTGTGTGTCATTGTCCTACTCTTCCCGCCGATTGAAAAGGTTTATGCTTTCAACTCTGCTTAGATTGTATTGAATTCTTATCTCTCTGTATCGGTTATTCTGTGTGAAAGTCGTTCTTCATAAAATAAAAAAATTGAACTTTAGCCTTTAGGTTTAAGATCTCAGCGTTGTAATTAATAAAAACATAGACTTTATGCTTTCTTTTGGTCACTTATTGAATTTTTGTTTGCAGGTTTATTATATTGTTGAACTTTCAGACTGATTTACTACTCCTAGCCTTGGGGTTGAGGTTTGTTTATCTGATGAAAGATGAAGTACATTTGTGTAAACATCTCGCAATTGTTCTTGTCTCTTATATGGTAAGCTGAGTTCTGTCCTCACAGTCTCTTTGGGATGACAGATCAGGACTAGGAATTGACAATTGCTATGGACTTTTGTGTTTGCAGAACGAGATATTGGTTACCTTTGCGTTGTTCTGATCTCTTGAGATTTAGCTGATTCTTGGCTGAGAATGGAATGTAACAAGGAAGAGGCCTCTAGGGCAAAGACATTGGCAGAGAATTTGATGCGGGATGGTGAATTTGCCAGTGCTCAGAAGCTTGTAATGAAGGCTCAGAGACTCTTCTCAGGTCTTGACAGTTTACCACAAATGTTGGCCGTCTGTGATGTTCATTGTTCCGCCGACAAGAAAATCAACGGTCTTGAGAACTGGTATGGTATTCTTCAAGTCATGCATTTTTCTGATGTTGCTACCATCAAGAAGCAGTACAAGAAGCTCGCTTTGCTTCTCCATCCTGACAAAAATCAGTTCGCCGGTGCAGAGGCTGCTTTCAAGTTGATAGGGGAAGCAAACAGATTGCTTTCTGACAAGGAAAAACGCACTCAGTATGATATCAAGCTCAGAATCTATTCACGGGTTGCTGGCAGACAGTTGAATGCAAACTCCGGTCTACAACGTGGAGCTGCAAACAATGCCGGTGACAGTATTGTTAAGAATACTACATTTTTCACACGTTGTGAGCATTGTGGCTATAGCTATAAATACTTGGGACAATATGTGAACACGAGAATGTACTGTTCCAGTTGTCAAAGATCCTTCATGGCCTACGACACTGGATTTAATGGAACGCCGCCTAAATCAAACATATCTGTGAATAGAAATGTGGGGTCTACTGGTGCTAAACCAGGAAGTGTAGCAGCTGAGGTGGATAAGAAAAGAACTTTCAAAGAGAAATCCAACAAGAATGGTGGTGGAGGTGAAAACCAAAATGCTGAAGTAAGAAAACCCAATTTAGAGGATGGATCGATGAAGAATTGTGCTGAATCAAGTAAACCCCAGGAAGGTGAGGGAAAGATGAACAGTACAGCTGAGCCACCCAAAACTGATGGTTTGAAGCCACAACCTGAGGTTTCAGAACCAGAAGGTGCATCGAAATATGTACCTGATGATACAGTATCAAAGACCAGTCAGGCACGCTCAATGAGCAAGGACCAAAAAAAGAGGAGAAAGATTGTTGAGGAGCCGACTGGGGATAAAGCAGATTCAAAGAATATTAATAAGAGGAGGTCTCTAAGGAAAATTCAGCAGGTTTCTTGCGAGAAGGTAAGAAATGATGATGCTATAAGCCCTCCCATAAAAAGGTCAAGATCAAAATCTGAGGGAACTAAGCAAAAACAAGGTTTAAGTGTTGGATCATCCAAACGTATTGATTCTGGTGGTTCTTCTGCCCCTTCTTGTGATTATAATGGAAAAGCAAAGAAAAATGTGGATTCTGGATATCAAGAAATCTCGTCAACCGAAGACAAAAAAAACGAAGGATATAAAGCACGTGTAGAAGGGATGGGTGTGGCGGGAAAGATTGATAATAACCACAAAAAGCCTATTACGCAGGATTCACCTGATCCAGACTTTAATAATTTTGAATTGACAACAAGCTGCTTTGCTGTCAACCAGGTGTGGTCTCTGTATGATCCAACTGACGGTATGCCTCGATTTTATGCTCGGATTAAAAAGGTGATTGATTCTGAGTTCAAGCTGTGGATTACGTGGCTTGACCCCTTACAGGATAGCTCTATTCCCTTTGCTTGTGGAATCTTCCAAGATGGGGAGTCACAGGAAGTAGACGACCATTTGATATTTTCTTGTCAGATGCTTCACATACCTCGTGACAATAACATCGTTATTTATCCAAGAACCGGAGAAGTATGGGCAGTTTACAGAGGCTGGGATATCAGTTGGAGTGGTAGCTCAGAAAATCATAAAGGGACCTATGAATATGACTTTGTTGAAGTTTTGTGTGATTTTAAAGATAAGAATGGCCTTGGAGTGGCCTACCTGGGAAAGGTGGAAGGGTTTGTTTCCCTATTTCGTCGAGAAGCAACGTATGGAGTCCTCCAACTTCAAATTCCACCGAACGAGATGCTTAGATTTTCTCACAAAGTCCCGTCATTCAAATTGACTGGAAGGGAGAGAGAAGGTGTTCCTCCTGGGTGCTTCGAATTAGACACGGCTGCTTTACCAAAAGATATCTTCGAGGTTGCTCATTCTAAAGTTGATGTTGGGTTCGATAGACAAATGCCGAATGGTAAAACTGGTGGTCCTATTTCTGAGGCTTCCAAGGTTGAAGTGCAGCCAAACACTACGCTAGAGAACAGTTTAGCTCCAAAGAAACGTCAAAAAGTTAATGACAATCATAGTTCATGCTCTAATCATGAAATGAACTCAGTGAAGAAGTCCAGAAAGAGTGTCAAAGCAGTGGATGACTTGAAACTGCGAAAATCTCCTCGTCTTCTGAGTGAAACAAACAACCAAGCAACTTCAAGGCTAGGCCAAGAAAAAGCTGAAAAGAAGAGTGCTAACGGTGAAACATCCTGTAGCCAGCCAAATGGGTTTTGTTTATCTGAAACGATGACTACACCAAAGAAATCTGCAAAGGTCACTGCAGCGGACTCCGCAAGAATCAGAAAAACACATGGGGGTATACACAAACCCACAGGGAACACAGAGAAATGTGAGAGAAATGGTGAGTCATTGGCTAAGTCCAGAGGCAATGATTTGCTGACTCGGTTAAATGGTAGTATAAAACCCGTAGATCTAGCGACTCATCAGCGATCTAATTTCACAACTGGGCAAGAAAACACCTCTAACTTCGAGAACCAGAGATCTATGGGCATATTCCAGATTGATCAATTATGGGCTATCTATAGTAGTGACGATGTGATGCCTAGAAAGTATGCTCAGATCAAGAGAATCGACACAAGTCCGGAATTCAAGCTACATGTAGCACCTTTAGAGCTGTGTCATCCTCCAAATTTCATGACACATACCGTGTGCTGTGGCTGCTTTAAGTTGAAAACAGGTAAAGCAGATGTCCTTGTACCTAGTAGCTTCTCACATCAGGTTAAAGCTGTGAAGAGTAGTATAAACAGATACGAAGTATACCCAGGAAAGGGTGAGATATGGGCTCTGTACAAGAACTGGAATACAGATTGTGCTGAGACTAAAGAACTTGAGATAGTAGAAGTAGTTGGAACGAACGAGCAGAGCACGCAAGTGGTGGTATTGACTGCTAAAGTCTCTAACAAGCTTCTCTACAGAAGGAGTCAGGAGTTAACGGATGGTTTTGTAGACATTCCAAGGGAGGAAGTGAGTAGATTCTCGCATCAAATTCCTGCATTCAGGCACGAGAAAAGAGCGACTCGGTTTGGAGATAAGGTATGCTGGGAGCTTGACCCTAAAGCAGTTGTTGATCTCAACTCAAAGAAGCCATAAGTCTCTTTCTTTTGTTAATCTCACATATCTGTGTAGTTGGGGCGATAACTTATGGAATGTGACGTGAAGTTAGAATTTAACATTAGTGTTTAGGAGATTAGACTGCTGAAACAATAATATCATAAGGTTATGCATTTGTGCCTGTGTCTATTGTCAGTTTCGTACCGTAAAAAAAAAAAAAGAACAGGAGTAATAGAAACGAAGACGAGATTAAACAAAGATAAAATAAAGAGAACACATGTAGTTCAAATCGAGACTTGATAAGGAGAACGAATGTAAATCATATCGTTATACTATTGAAAAGTAACTAATGTTATTGCAATATGTTTGTTTACAGGCAAATCAATTGGTAGTTTGTTTACATTTCATTTCGTTATACTATTGAAAAGTAACTAATGTTATTGCAATATGTTTGTTTACATTTCATTTCGTTATACTATTGAAAAGTAAATGTTATTGCAATATGTTTGTTTACAGGCAAATCAATTGGTAGTTTGTTTACACCTCTTTTTTAATTTAATCATCAAACGTAAGAAGCTAAATAAAAAAACACTAAATCAAGAAAAATATGTAAGACTAATCGAGTCAATCAAATGATATCATAAACTGGAAAAAAAGCCACATTAGATCGAACTGAACCGGCTAATCCAAAGTGTAAAGTGTGAGACTGTCTCGTAAGTTGTAGATACGCGAGGCTCTGGTCGGTAATGTCTCGGAGAGAAGAAGAATAAGAAGAAGAAGATGAAGAGTGACAAATAACTACAGCCAAGGCCAAAATTTCTACACACTACAGCCAAAACATTAAAACAAGATCAGGAAGCTCTTATCAACGCCACGGTGAGCAAGAGGAAGTGAATACTAGAGTCCCAACAAATAGCGATATGCCCATGTCAGTAAGTTCACCTTAAATCACGCCTAAAACCTGTTTGGAGAAGAAGCGTTGTCAACCCACTTATTGAACATGTATCTTTATTATTGAACCTCTTTCCCTAATTTTATGTTTGACTGATTGAAGGAAAAAAAAAAACGGTGTATCGAATACGTTGTTTAGGAAAATGAGAGTAATCATAGCAACTGTTAACAACCCACTTATTAATTTGCTTCAGCAAAGTTGGGAAGTCTTTCCTGATATATTGTTCTGGGTTGTTGATATCAATAAATGAAAAAAAATAAAAAAACTTGTCAATGAAGGTTTTTGTTAAATATATAAGATACTGCAGTATTTGAGTTAATCGGCTGATTTGATATACGGAAAAGGTCTTTTCCTTTTTAACCTATAAAACCGAAAATTTAAGCATAGATTATAATCATTATATATACACTAATAAAAAAGGAATTAATTATTTAATAATGGAAACGTCCCGCAGTCAAAACAGGAAGTCATACAGTGATAATTAGGGTGAAATTAAAATATTTAGCACGTGAATTAATAATTATCGATCGGAATGAAGTTTTTATCAATAAAAAAAGGAAAAAGAAAGTAGTAGTAGTAAATAAGTATATATATTGGCTCTCGATTCTATTATTCTCCTAGTTGCCGAGTAGAGAAGGAAGCAGTTTTAGATCCCAATTCCTTCGTTAAACCCTAATTGCTTATTTCGCTCTCTCTCGAGCGTCCCCCTTAATTTTCTAGGGTTTCTAATCACTCACGTTGCTGTGGTTCCGTTCGTCTTCCTCGTTGATATTTTCGTGTACTCTAGTCTTTCTAGTAATCTTATTCCCCTCTCCAAAATATTTGTGCGGTTCCCCGCAGATTATTGTATACGTAGTATGAAAATCGGTGGGAGAAGAAACTAATAGAAAATCAAGAGACGAGGGAGTTCATATTATCGCTCGGCCACAGGGTGGTGATTCCATACGTTCTAGTAAAAAAGATTTGAGAATAGATCTCATAAAGTATCGTTACCATATCCCATCAATATCACCTTTTCTCCTCCTCACATATTATTTACGTGTTTAGGGTTTAATAAGTATTTTTCTTTTTCTTTTCGGGAACCCTTCCGTGCAGTTGAAGAAATTGTTACGTAATGGAGGTGGAAGACGAGTTAAAGCTCTGTAAGGTGAAGAGAGACAATCTCGCTCAAGCGTTGGACAAGCTTCAGTCTCATTCCTCTGATATACTTCTCTTCAGTCTCCAATGGAGAGATTTAAAGGATTACCTCAACTCTGCTGAAGAGAAATTAGAGAAGAGGTTCTTGGAATTAGAGTCCAAAGAGGTGGAGTTGCAAAACAAAAGCTTTTCACTTTACCAAAGAGCTAGGGAGGTCGAAAGAGCGGAAGCTACCGTAGGTGATCTAGAGATGAAGGCTGGTGGATTAAAGAGGGAAATCGAAGATAAAGAAGAGGAATTGGGTAACCTTAGGAAGTTGGTGGACGAGTGTACGGTGAAGCAGAGGTCAAAGGCAAGTCAACTTAATGAGGCGATGGAGTCGTTGAGAAAGACTCAGGTTGAGCTTGATTCGAAAGGTGAACAGTTAGCACTGATGGAGACTGATCTCGAGAGGCATCGTGTTGATGTCAGCACAGAGGTGGAGCATTTGGGTAGGGCTCAAACTCGCAGGAGAAAATTGGATGAGGAAATTGAGATAAAGACAAAAGACCTCACATTGCTTCAGGATAAAGTTGCGGAATGTGGGAAGCTGCTTGAGACACGGTCCTCCGAACTAATGAAGACTCAGGGTGAGCTTGATTTGAAGGGCGAACAGTTAGGACGTTTGAAGATTGATCTTGAGAGGCATCACGGTGAGCTTAGCGCAGAGGTGGAGCATCTTGAAAGGAGTCAAACTCGCAATAGAGAATTGGAAGAGGATATCGAGGGAAAGAGGAAGGATCTTGCAGCGTTGGTTGATAAAACTTTGGAATGTACGAAGAAGCTTGAGTTGGTGGAAGGGAAACTAGATTCTCAGAAGAAGCATCTTGAGACACGGTCCTCGGAACTTGTCTCTAAAGAGAAAGAGTTGAAAGTACTTGGTCTGGACCTTGACCTAAGGGAACAGATGGTCAAGTCACTAAATAACGAGATGGAGAAGACTTGTCAAAAGATGGAATCAAAAGCTAAAGAGTTGGAGGATATTCAAAGGCTTACTGCTGAGCTCAAATCAAAAGAATGCCATCTTAATTCTGTCAAGAAAAAGATTCAAGACAGCTTGAAAGACCTGCAATCTAAAGAGGAGCAGCACGTCAGGTTAAAAGCATCATTGATGGAACGTGAGCAAGGACTTGAACTAAAAGAGAAGGAACTTGATGCTCGGGAGGAAAGAATTGATAAAAAAGATCAGCAATCCAATGAGGAACTTATCAGACAACTCAAGGTGAGACAAGAAGCAATTAGTTCAATCAACAAGGCGATCAGGGAATGCTCTGGTGAATTGGAGGCTAAGATGAAACATCGTGATCAAGTTCAAATTTCAATCACTGACCTTACTGCTGAGCTCAAAACAAAAGAATGCCATCTTACTTCTGTCAAGAAAAAGATTCAAGAAAGTTTGGAAGACTTGCAATCTAAAGAAGAGCAGCAAGTCAGATTGAAAGCATCGTTGGTGGAACATGAGCAAGGAATTGAACAGAGAGAAAAGGAGCTTGATGCTCGTGAGGAAAGGATTAATAAAAAAGATCAGCAACTAAAAGTCACAGAAAAGGAGTTGGCTAAATGGGCTAACGACTATGAGCTGAAAGCAAAGCAATTGTCCAACCTTTGTCTAGATGGAATCCCGGATCAACATGGTGCTCTAGCACCTCGGGATAAACATAAACCGACAGGGAACTCCAGGAAACGTGGGAGATACGATGAGCCATTGTCCCAGTCCAGAGATAAAGGTTTAGATGGTGGTGCTGTAGAATCCTCAGATAGAGAGACTCTTGTGCTAACCAGTTGCACAACCGGGCAAGAAAAAATTCATAACTTCGAGAGTCAGAGATCTACGGACAAGTTCCGGATTGATCAAATATGGGCTATATATAGCGATGAGAAAGGAATGCCTAGAAAGTATGCGCAGATCAAGAGAATCGACACAAGTCCTGAATGCAAGCTCCATGTAGCACCTCTGGAGCTCTATCCCCCTCCGAATCTCATGACACATTCCGTGTGCTGTGGCCGCTTCAAGTTGAAAACCGGTAAAGCAGAAGTCCTTGTACCTAGCAACTTCTCACATCAGGTTAAAGCCGTGAAGAGTAATATAAACAGATTCGAAGTATACCCAAGAAAGGGTGAGATCTGGGCTCTGTACAAGAACTGGAATATTACAAACTGTGATGAGACTGAAGAAGAACTAGAGGTTGTAGAAGTAGTTGAAACCAACGAGCAGAGCATACAAGCAATGCTTTTAACTGCTAAAGTGTTTAACAAGCTTCTCTATGGAAGGTGTCTGGAGTCAATGGCGGGTTTTGTAGAAATTCCAAAGACGGAAGTGAATAGATTTTCGCATCAGATTCCTTCGTTCAGACGCGAGAAAACTGCGACTCGGTATGGAGATTGCCAATGGTGGGAACTTGATTCTAAAGCACTTCTTGGTCTTAACTCAAAGAAGCCGTAACTCGTAAGTCTCTTTTCTTTTGGTAACCGCATGTTTAGTCTAGTTTAGACATAAGCTGTGAAATGTGATGCTAAGTTAGAACTTAGCGGTAATGTTTAGGAAGATCAAACTGTGCCTAAGCAACATTCTGTGAAAAATTTGGCTATTGGTGTAGTTTTTAATGCCTTCGCGGTTGTCAATTTCGTACGTTTACCAAAATCATTGGAATAACAGAGTAATAATTTGGATACTCTCCAAATTGCTTCAAAAGAAACAGGAAGTTGGAGGACTGCAAACCAGGTTGAGAGTGAAGAGGATTGGTTAGATCCTGATACTAATGGTGAAGAAAGTATGGTATGTCTCCCCTTAAACCCATTCAATCTGGATGCAGCTTGAATCGATCATTAACTATTGAATAGACTTATATAGATTTTTTAAGTTTTCTATGCATTTTTAATAACTATTAATGATGAATTTGTAAACTTCTAGAAAAATAATTCAAATTTTTGAATTATTAGTATTTATCTAAAGTTATTGAAACCTGTTAGTTGTAGAAAACAATGTATTTATTATCAAAATTTAATATGTTTTCTTAATATCTGTAAAACACATCAACATTCATTTTTTAGAAATAGAATGAGTATTATATTCGGAGTTAAAGGAAATCAGATGGTTTATGGAAAGATGAATGTTGTATTTTGGGCTAATATCATGCTTATGTGACAGTTTTTTATCGGTAATATTTCTTGATATGATTAAAGAACCGGTGAATTGGCCAACTTTTAAGACTGTTTTAGACCGATTTAATATTTTAAAAGATAGATTTGTTGTTTTTAGCTTAAACTATATCTTTAATTCAAAGATTTACAGAATTTTTTTGCTGCATCTCCAACTTACCTACTAAACATTTTGCGGTTTGTTTGGTCCCCAAGTTCGGCGTTATCTTTTCTCTTATATAAGTTAGGATCGATTAAGTGAAACGATATCTACAAATAGGTCCCAAATTAAAGTTTTACATTATCCTGAGCCAATATAAAAAATATACTTTTTATAAATTTTAACCAAATTTTAACCAAATTTGCAAAATAATAATAATATAAAAAATAAATTAAAAACTTTATATAAAAAAATCTAAAATTCTGTTCATTTAAAATGTTTATCCTAATCAACCGATTCACTTACTTACCTTCTTACTAGGACTACCTTAAAAGTGACCAGATATGATTACACTTTGTATAAATTGTTTGTAGAGTTATACGGTCTTATATGGACCATGTTTTAGCCTTTGTGAAAAACTCATATTTTCAATTAGGTTCGAGATTGATTACTCAGATTTGGTGGAAATGATTAAAGATTTAGGAGACTGGCCACTTCTAAAATAAAATTTCGAGTATCATATTAAGGATCAATTTGATATTTTTAGTTTAAGTTTAATCTTTCATAATTAAATATATGTATGAACTCTCTTGTAAGAAGGGGTAGAATGCTAGAGCACGAACACATCTTTTTCCATGTAAATCACAATCAAAGATTATGGATTTATTGAAAAATATATCATCGACCAAAGTTAATTTAAGATCTGATTGTTTAAGGTTTTTGGGACTTTCAAAGCTTTTACTTTTATTCAACCACTTCAAAAAAAAAAAATTCAATCATATTTTAAATTTTTAATAACTCTCAAAATTTTCATTATTTTTCTCACAATCTATTTTATATTTTTTTTGTCTTGTTACGTTAATTTTTCACAACTTTCTTTTAAAGTCTATATCCAACAAAGTCTATAACTTTTAAAAATCAATCAGAACCTTTATTAGTTTACAAAAATTTAAAATCTTAAAACTCCTCCTAATCTTTTACAGCAATTTTCATTATTTTTTTTACATATTACTATAGTTAGTTTTAAAGCTTACAAAACACAGCTATTAGTTTTTAAAAGTGATTGTAACTTTTAAAAAGTAAAAAGTTTTATTAAAAGTAAATTAAAAGTTTAAAACCTAAAGTTTAGACCAAGTAGACCCTTAGTTTATGGAGTTTGTTGGAAAGAAAAATTGTCTTAAAAAAAAAAGACCAACAAACTCGGACGAATAATTAAATCGAATTATGGAGACAAACAGAAACCACATTAAACCGAATTAAACCGTATAATCCACGGTCTACATTAGGAGACTATCTCTGAAACTGAAAGCTGCTGTTACGACGAGGTTGTTGCCGGTAACGATGAAGAGTGACTTCCTCACTTCCACAAGTCACCTCCTTCCTTCAATATTTATTCCCAAAATGCCCTCGAGAAAGTCGAGGATAACGATAACGTGCTCTTCTTTGCCCAGGGTCCGACCCGACCCGTGGTCACTCAGCGACGGGAACCCGGAGAGACCGAAGCCGAGATACGAGAGACCGAAACACCCGTTGTCGGACGACGACGCGAGGAGAATCATAAAGAAGAAAGCACAATACTTGAGCACGTTGAGGAGGAACCAAGGCTCTCACGCTATGACTCCCAAGTGGATTAAGCGAACCCCTGAGCAGATGGTTCAGTATTTGGAGGATGATCGGAACGGTCAGATGTACGGGAAGCATGTGGTGGCTGCCATAAAGACGGTGAGAGGTTTGTCTCAGAAGAGAGAAGGTACTGCTGATATGAGGGTCGTGATGGGTAGCTTCGTCGCGAAGCTGTCTTTCAGAGATATGTGCGTTGTTCTGAAAGAGCAGAGAGGTTGGAGACAAGTCAGAGACTTCTTCGCCTGGATGAAATTGCAGGTTCTCTCTTGTTCCTCTTTTTCAAGTTCCAACCTTTGCTTTGGCTTCTTATAGAATTGCTTCCGCTTTTGTTGAGAAGATCATAAATGTATGTTCATTTGGCTTTGCTTGTTCACAAGTTACTTAATTGGTTGCTTTCAGCTTCGACAAGCAAAGTTAACTGAGTTGTTTGTCTTACTTCAGTCTTTAAAGCTAGATTAATGAATTTCTGGTGATAGATTTTTGTGTCAACAGTTAAGCTACCGTCCAAGTGTAGTTGTCTATACGATTGTTCTTCGTTTGTATGGACAAGTTGGGAAGATAAAGCTGGCCGAGGAAACTTTTTTGGAGATGCTCGAAGCGGGATGTGAACCAGATGCAGTTGCCTGTGGTACAATGTTGTGTACATATGCTAGATGGGGACGCCATAACGCTATGTTGACGTTCTACAAAGCTGTTCAAGAAAGGCGAATAATCCTCTCTACTTCTGTCTACAATTTCATGCTCTCATCTCTTCAAAAGAAGTCACTTCATGATAAAGTGATAGATCTATGGTTAGAAATGGTCGAGGAAGGTGTGCCACCCACTGAATTCACATACACATTAGTTGTGAGCTCATATGCCAAACAGGGTTTCCACGAGGAGGCACTGCAGGCTTTTGGTGAAATGAAAAGCTTAGGTTTTGTCCCAGAGGAAGTAACTTACAGTTCGGTCATTAGCTTAAGCGTGAAGGCTGGTGACTGGGATCAGGCTGTTAGATTGTACGAGGATATGAGATCTCAAGGAATCACTCCGAGTAACTATACGTGTGCTTCTATGTTAAGTTTATATTACAAAACTGAGAATTACCCGAAAGCCCTTTCTCTCTTTGCAGACATGGAAAGATATAAAATTCCAGCTGATGAGGTCATCCGCGGGTTGATCATCAGAATATATGGGAAGCTTGGACTTTTCCATGATGCACAGACTATATTTGAAGAGACTGAACGCCTGAATATACTGTCTGATGAGAAAACGTATTTGGCAATGTCTCAAGTTCATCTAAATTCAGGAAACGTTGCCAAAGCATTAGATGTGATTGAAATGATGAAGACCAGAGATATTCCCATTTCTAGATTTGCCTATATTGTCATGGTACAGTGTTATGCTAAGATACAGAATGTAGACTGCGCTGAAGATGCATTTCGAGCTTTGTCAGAGACTGGACTTCCTGATGCCAGTTCTTGTAACGACATGCTCAATTTGTATACCAGACTCAATCTAGGAGAGAAAGCTAAGGGTTTTATCAAGCAGATAATAGCTGATCAAGTGCATTTTGATATTGAGCTTTACAAGACGGCTATGAGAGTGTATTGCAAGGAGGGAATGGTAGCAGAAGCCCAAGAGCTGATAGAGAAAATGGGTAGAGACGCTGTGGTTAAGAATAACAGATTTGTACAAACACTTACAGAGGCTATGCAGATCGAAAGAGATAAACAGGATAAACACGAAGCAGTCATAAACGTAAGTCGACTTGATGTCACTGCCCTTGGAATGCTGCTCAATTTGCGACTAAAAGAGGGAAATCTGAATGAGACTAAAGCAATCTTGAATTTAATGTTCAAGACTGATCTTGGTTCAGCAGCGGTAAATCGAGTTATAAGTAGCTTTGTGAGAGAAGGTATAAAACATTAATTTGCTTTTGTTGTTCCTTAGATATTTTGTTAACAAGCTATAGATATATTTGTTGAAGATTAACTTACATTTTTTATGCAGGTGATATATCTAAAGCAGAAATTCTTGCTGATTTGATTATCAGACTAGGACTCAGTATAGAGGAGGAAACAATCGCGACATTGATTGCTGTATATGGTAGGCAACATAAGCTTAAAGAGGCAAAACGGCTTTACCATGCAGCAGGAGAGTCTAAAAGTCTGGGGAAATCTGTTATCAACTCAATGATTGATGCTTATGTCAGATGTGGCTGGCTTGATGCTGCGTATGGACTCTTCATGGAATCAGCAGAAAAGGGCTGTGACCCTAGTGCTGTCACCATCAGCATTCTTGTGAATACCCTAACAAATCGAGGTATGTCAAATGGAAAAGTTCATCTCCTTCCTTCCCAAAGAACTTACAGAAATTCAGGGCCCGAACTGTGAATATTCTGATCTTTTAATAGCACATGATTGAAGATTTTCGCATTGCTTTGAAAATTGAGAATTGATCTGTATATATAAATGTTAAGTGAACTTGCAGACTCCACGGATAATAAACGTTCTGTATACCTATTAACCGCCATGTTAAAATGTTTTGTAAGAAAAATGTATTATCCTAATCGTAGGAAAACACCGAGAAGCAGAAGATATATCACAGACCTGCCTTGGAAAAAACATGGAGCTTGACACTGTGGGCTATAATACTCTCATCAAGGCAATGCTAGAAGCAGGTAGGGAACCAACACTCAAGGATCTGTTGAAGTATTATGATGTAGGGAACCAACACTCAAATATCTGTTGTCACAGGTAAACTGCAGTGTGCATCTGAAATTTATGAGCGGATGCGTAACTCAGGTGTTCCTTGTTCGATTCAAACCTACAACACAATGATCAGGTAAAGGCACCAGATCTGGCTTCCTTATGTTTAAGATTCGTGCAAGTTGGTTGTCCTGTAATATTCTAGTCATCTTGGTGTGTTGATGCAGTGTGTACGGGCGGGGTATGCAGCTCGACAAAGCAATTGAGATTTTTAGCAATGCTCGTAGATCAGGATTGTATATGGATGAGAAAATATACACTAATATGATTATGCATTATGGAAAGGCTGGTATGTACTAAATCGAGAAAATTATACCTATGTTTCATGTGCACACACGGAATTTTATGTAACATTGATTCGGTCTTAATTCTCTTGCTGTTCCAGGAAAGATGATCGAAGCATTGGTATTGTTCAGCGAAATGCAGAGGAAAGGGATTAAGCCTGGAATGGTAGGTTTTATGTTTTGCAGCCAAACTATCCGTAAGGACAATCCAATGGCTAAAACATGATTAGATATTTCTTAAATCTAACAATGGATATTGTTTGTAAATATTTACAGACTAGTTACAATATGCTGGTGAAAACATGTGCAACTAGAGGACTCCATCGTGAGGTTGATAAACTTTTGCAAGCAATGGAGAGAAATGGCCACTTTACTGACGACTCATCCACATACCTGTCCCTGATTCAAGCCTATGCCGAGAGTTCACAGTACGCAGAAGCAGAGAAAAAGATAGCTCTCATGCAAGAGAAAGGTATTGCGCTATCTCAAAGCCATTTCAGTTCATTGCTCTCTGCTTTCGCCAAAGCTGGAATGATGGATGAGGCCGAAAGGATCTACTGCAAGATGTCGGAAGCTGGCATAAGTCCGGACAGTGCTTGCAGGCGCACAATCCTAAAGGGATACATGAACTGTGGTGAAGTCGAGAAGGGAATATTGTTCTATGAGAAAATGATAAGAAACTCTGTGGAAGATGACAGATTTGTTACCAGCGTTGTCCACGATCTGTATAAAGCTGTAGGTAAATAACAATAGTTTCAATAAAGCCTTTCTCTTCAAGTTATAGATGTATCAAGATTCTTGAAGTTATAGATGTATCGAGATGTGTAAAAAAGTTTTGAACTGGAACCTATTTCACCACATAACGACTAAAGCTATTCAGATTTATTATATGGTTTCTGGAAAGCTTGTCTTGAAGATAATGGGAAAACAATCTCGGAAATGTTCCGAAAGTTTCCTTTGTCATACATATTCCGTTTGGCAATGATGGCCTCAGCTTTGGCCTCAGATCTCCAAAGTCCCATCCATTTGCTCGTTGCTGGACGTTCCAGTTCGGTGTTGGTCATGCCTGCCTTAAGAGCAGCAGCACTTGCTTTTGCTTCGCTTATCTTCTTCTGCAAACTTATGTACTCTCTCCATTTGAATTTCTGTCATCAAACAAACAAAACCGTTAAAAAAGAGATCACAGAGTGATGATACTGAGCCAAGATATGATCATTTCTAGAGGTGGTGACAAAGGTTACCTCATTAGTTGTTGTGTTGGTTAAGCAGAGATTGAGGTGATAGGCGAAGAAGCCAGCAAGGAGGAGAGAAATAAGGGCAAAAAACACCATTAAGAGTATCTGGGTATTGTATGTACTAACTAGCCACTGTTTCGAAGACAACCACAGAAGCCATTAGATTACTCTGTATGTGTGCAACACAGGCGACGAAGATCGAGATCTGTTTAGTTGTTACTTACCTGTAAAACACGTGGAGCTAAGCTACGGAAAGAGTTCTCTATCCCGTAATAGGCTGTAGAGAGAAAATCCAGATTCTACAAATTAGCTCCAGATATCAAAAGCTTTAAGATACCATTGGGACACAACGGCATGGTATGATACTTACTGATTAAAATATGTACAACTTGAAGTTCTTTTACTCGCCCGGCAAGAATAAACCCAATGGCTACTGTTCCGTAGAGACAAAGAAGGAAATGCCTACAAAACACTAAATAGCCATTTAAGACAAGACAAAGGAAGGGAAGAAATGTAAACAATTACTCTGTTCTTATTTCCTCAGAATATCAAGTTTCATGAAGCATCCAAATAAGGCTGATTAAGTATTAGAATGAGAGCTCACCATAAAAGAAAGGCCATGAAGTATTTGGTATTCTTTTCACCGATACAGGTATTCTGCAACCAATATAGGAAACTTGTATCAATCATATTATCAACAAGTACAGCAAGAGAGATTCAAAAAGAGTTTGTGGGCTGTGTACAAACCATCCACCCACAATGATGATCAAACCGCGCCACACAACGATTGCAGATGCTGCAATGCTTGGATCTAGCTGGTCTGAATGAGAAACAAACTGTCAAGAGACATCATAACTCCAAAACGCATAGCAAGGGTCGTTTAAGATAATACTACAGGGGTTATGATGTACTCACTTTGGAATTTTACACGTTGAACATTCTTTCTCTGAGTAAATGATATCATCATAAGGGTAAGCAGAAATGTACAGCGAAACATTCTTATCGTTCACGGTCCCTGGATCACAAAAGCTTGTCAACAGGAAAAACAGGAGACCAATAATAACAGCCACGAAGCTCATATACCTACAAAATAAAATTGAATGATTTTAAGGTGTTATCATACGGAGTTTTAAAACAGATCGTAAGTAGAACCATGCCTTACTTGTGAACTTCGCCGATATAATATCCAGGTATATAGGTAAAGGAAGACTTTGCAGTTAAAAAGTATGTTGATCCAATAATCAACACATATATGATCTGCAATATGGGGAACAATATTTCAGACACAGTAACTATTACAGATAAGGATTTACAAATTGATGCAGCATGCCATTCACAATTAGCTATGTCTCCAAGCTTAATATATGAACTTGCTTTCCCCATAGCTCACAAGACTAGTTCAGGGATTAGGAACTCAAAACACTTCCCTTGAATTTATAGAATCACAAATCAAAATCAAATCTTCACCAATGAATTAGCTACTTGGATCCCTCAACTGATCACATGTAACCCACACAAGCCCCTTAATACTAATAAACCAAATCCAAGCAAGAAGACGAAGTACTAACTTGCAGGAAAGGATTAGGCCTGTCACAGCAGAAAGACTCCACCGAAAGAATCGTGTCCGTACCCTTGGAACCAAACACAAACTCAATAAACCGCCTACATGGAAACAACAACAAAGCACGATCACGAATCCCTAGTCGATAGGAAGCTATTCACAAATACAAACAGAGTTTTAGTGAAGGGAGCAAGTACAGTAAGTAATCGTAAGCGCCGAAAGTGAGGAAGTAGTGAATCCATCGAAAGGGTGTGCCTTTGAAGATAGGCGAATGTCCACAGAGGAAGGAGACAACCACCGTTAAGGTCACCATCCCATGACACACCAGAACCCATTGTACTTCCATTGTCGTCCCTTTTTCGGAGGAAACAAGAAATCTCCGGTGGTGGGTTTTGACGGAGTTGAGGATTCGAAACGGAAAGTTGAAATCTTTTGTTCTTTCTCTTCAATCTTTGCTTCCTTTGTTTAAAGAAAAGTCTCCAACTTTTATAAGTGACCCGCTCCAATACTCTAGGGATTTGAGTTTGGGGGAAAAGGGTTACTATTTTGTATTGCGGCGACATAAAGAAGACTATTGCAAGACTTTTTTGCTTTATTTGTTATAGGTGTTGGTTATTAGTTATACTGTCTTAATGAATGTTGTCCTTTATTAGTGTGTGTATCAAAAATGCTTCTTTACATGATGGTGAGATTATAACAGACTCTAGTGAGAAGAAGAAGACGTTGGGTTTTCTAGATATCAGAAGGGTCGATAGAATCTTCGATGATTTGGATACATGATCCAACAGATTCTCCCTTGGACATAGCCTCAGCAAGTTTTGATCGAGCTATCTCATGGCGACGTAGTAGCAGTATAGTGTTGAGGACTGACCACCTAACCTGCGAGTCCGCTTTCTTCTGTGTGAACCCCAAACTCTTCACCAAACCATCTAACTGTTCCACCAACACCACAAAACCACTTAGCATATACGCATCTAAATGTGTGATTCATATTGTGGTTTACATAAATATGATCAGAAGAGCTTTCAGCGGTAAAGAACAAGGGACCTTGCTAATATCGTCAAGGCCACCTTCAGCATAACCATAGAGGAGATATTCTGTTGCTACACCAGCAAGAGCAATGCATGAGAATCTGTTCAGCATCTGGTTTAGGAAACGTAAACATTCGTTTTGTTAGGCTGCAGATTTTAAAAGGTTTATTAGAACTGTTTATGGGGAAGCAAAAGAAAACATACAGTGGCAGAGACTTTTCCACCATTAACCTGCATTTTCAGGTTGAGAAAAAGTATTAAAAGCTTGGATTTGAAAGACTTTTCTGCTTCTTCAGAGGAAGGTAAAGAAGAGAGAGAAGGCTATGTATCTTCAGAGGAAGGTAAAGAAAAGAGAGAGGTTATGTACTTCTTCAAGGAACTCAAAGTCCACAAAGGCTGACCCAGCTTGAATATTGAGAGATCCTTCTTTCTGTAAAGCTTCAAGGCTTGAGAGCGTGTATCCGCGCGGGAGAATCCCGACCAAGTATGCCACCAAGAAATGACCTGCTTCATGCTGCATTATAGCAGATCTCAGTTCGCAGTATGTGCCATGGAAACTGATAATGTTGATAAGCAGAGTCAAAGTGCAGGTCTTGCCTGAACAACTCTGTTATGGTATCGTTGGCTGAACGTATGACCAATTGTATCAAGAACCAAGCTCCCAATTCCGCCGTTAAATGAGACCTGTATATAAGAGGCTTGCATCTGTAAGGATATATGAAGAGACAGTTTGTGAATGTTTCATCAGAAGTCAGAGCTTTTGAGTTGAGTTACCAAGTCCAAAGTCCACAGGAACAAAAGCCCAAGAGAAATAAAGAAAAGCTGTTGAGAGCTCAAGTCCAAGGCTTTCCAAGCAACTATCCCTCCTGAGACACCGGCGATCTGCAGGTTTCTTTCGATGGAACCAAGGGTTGCATCTGCTGGGGAGAGAAGCGAAGCTGCGTTAATGCCATTCAGTTTCAGTTCATCCAACGTGTAGAGTCTCTGAGGCACCTAAAACACAAACCCATCCAAAGAAGGAGAAAGACAAGAAATGAGACCAAGCATTGATTACAGTTTAACTGTCAGAAGGCTTCAGAAACCTAAATGATCCAAAACCAAACCTATCTAAGCACCAAATCTAAATGATTGCAAAACTGCTTCACACAAACGCCTACACCATTTGTCACATAGATCAATCATTTCCATTGAGGATCCAGAGATTCAACATAGACATTGTGACATTCTTTCTCACGTGAAACACGAGGATAAGAACAGCACAACACATACCTGCCTTGCGGCTCCAAAACATCGAAGGCCATCAGGCTTTCCTTGGAGATCCTTGATAAGGGACAGTGCAGCTCTCTCGTCTCCACTAGACAACTCTGAATCCACTTGCTCCAACACTTGTCTTCTTCTGGAAAGACCTGTTTGAGATGAACCAACTATGCATCTGTAATAACGAGTGAAGACAAAATACTTTTGCGGGTTTGAACATTGAGCTAGTCCCACACTATGAGACAACATAACCATTCAGCAACAAGAAGTTTTTTTGTGAAACTAAAGCTGACCCAGATATGGGTTTGCAACAGTAATACTGATTCAGATGAAGAATTCATCAAATGGGAAACAGAATTGGATTTCTTTTTTTTTGTGGCAGCGGTGAATATCAGCCACTGGTTCTGGATAAAGCAACTTTGGTTATATTACTTCTGTAAGCTCCAACTTAATCGTAACTCCAAAGAAGTAAAAAAATAAAATCAAGAGTAACGGACCTCATTTTAGTGATTCAGATGTTAAAACGTATTTGATTCATAGCCATTGCTTTGGCAAGATTCCTCACAAATCACGTCGGCCAAGAAATGAGTGGCACAGATGCTTTAAGGTCTAGGCGGGAACTTTCGGACTTTCACATAGTTTAGTTAATTCGTTAGCTGCGTCAATTGTAAAACGGCATCGTATGAGGAAAGTTCAGTTTGATTGGACCATGTAAAATTACAAAGCCCGGTAGAAAAATAGCCTTGGTCCGAGAGGAAAAATCACCTTTATAACAACCCAACAACTATTTTTTTTCTCTGTCAACAGTAACACTGCATGCATAGACGATCTTTTTTGTCATGTATATGATCTTTTTGTTATATACACGATTCTAATCATCATGTATTTTCCTTATTCCAAAAAGAAGAACTTTAGAGAAAATAAATTCTAGTAACAAATAAATAATAGATCTATAGAAAAACAGTGATGTATCCACGCAAAAAAAAAAAACAATTATTATATATTCAAGATTCATCCCCTCTCTCGTGGTATGGATGTCCGAATGGACAATGACTCATATAGATTGACTCAACGTACTTTATTTATTAAAAAAATATATGAGTGTTTTTTTTATTTGTTTCTATCCATTTACATTTAGTTGTAATTATATGAGTTTAAATAGATTGAATATTAATTGCTTATCTTTATACTTTACTTGAACCGTTATTAGAGTGTATATTTTTACTTGATTAAAACAATGTCAAACAATGGTTTTCCAAATTTTACAGAATTGGGTACAAACATTTAGAACGATTGAGAAAGAGTAAGGAGCTAGATAAGCAGGGGAAAAGACAAAGGAGATAAAAGAGGAAAGGGACAGATGAGGTGGTGATATAAAAATCCTATTAAAGGAAATTGAGCAAAGGGGTTAATAAAGTACAAAAAATTATAATAAAGCTGTTTTCCACAGATGTTGACCCCCAAACCCTAATGCTTCCAAATATCCTTTACATTTTTGGCAGGAACACTTTTATTTGAGAACCATACGTTTCTTCCGTATATTTTCTTGATATAAAGTATCTCGTAAGGGTTCATAATTTGTATCCTCCATAAAAGAGTTAAAGATGTTGATAATATTAGGGCAGACTACCGTTTCAAACAAGTAAAACCAAAAATTAAGTATATATGAAAATAAGATACGAATTCTTCATTTATTTAGAAAACCACTTAACTAATTTAATGAATCCTAAACGAGTCTCTATTAGGTTCTTTTAATATAAAAACGTTGGTTGGCCTTCAAAATTCAGCTAAAGTACTATGTATTACTCTTCTTCCTCAAGTAATTTTTACACCCTAAAGTAAGATATAGAGAGCCAAATGTATGAAAATTGATGGAGACGAGGTGTGGAGTGAAAGATTATTTGGTCACTCGAGGAATTTAAAACAAAACAGAGATCAAGATGTGTTGATCTCACATTTCTTTTTAACCATCGCAATTTTCGCATATTGTTTTTAAAAGACTCATTTCTAGGTTTTTCTGGGTTGATGAGGCAGTTAAAGACATGTTTTTATAAATAGAGTTTCAACAGTCAATAGACGTCTATAACATAAATTTATTTAAGTACGGTGGATTTTCAAATTTCAGTATAATAACCGTTGACTTTCTTTTACTAAATAAAAGTTTGCATTTTATTTTTAAAAATATCCCAACGGGTTGTCCTTACTAGATTACGTAGTATATGAAAAACTTGTACATGTTGCTTAATACAATCAGGTTACCTGGAAATACAAATGAGAAATTAGTATAGTTAGTTGTCACTGCTCCTTTAAATGTACCATTTATGCCCTCTACCTAATATTATTATACGTGCTGCGCCTTAATATTTTTTAATCGGTGAATACTATATATATATAGATATATACAGTTCTAAACTATGACGACGGCTGTGATTCTGTTTTTATAGTCGACTTACTAATCAACATGTAAGTTCTAATATTTTGTAAGCATATGCAATTTATTTATTTTTGGGAACGAGATATTGTATAATTTTTTCGGGTCGATATTATCTACTATCATTATGTATCATATACATTTAGCACGTAGTAAAACTCGTCCGAGACAGGCCATACATGTTGAACTTGAACCCTATATATACCAAAGTACTATAAAACCTTCGGAATCACAGAAGGTTCTAAAAATAGAAAAGTACATTAGTAGAAAAAAATAAAGAAATACACTAATTTAGCAACAAAAATAAAATAAAAATAAATGATGAAGAGAAACAAAGACAGGGAGAGATTCGTAATTCGCAAGTGGAAAATGTCGAGGAACGGATCCCGTTCCAACGTCACGTGCCTTCCGGGGGGCGTCTTTGATACCACTCTCAACCCTAACCTTCGTTTTGCTTTTTGTCGTTTTCTCCCACTATTGTTTTTCCTTTCTTTATGTAAAAACAACTAAAATAACCTTCCTCTCTTCTTTTCTTTTTTGCGAAAATAACATCATTTTTATGATCAGAATATTCCACACAAACTAATAACATTATCAATACTGCTAAAATATCTGAATTGAAAACCAGTTAACATTAAATTTCTATATTATTTTAGATATAAATTCATAACAGAAAAAACAGATAGATATGGATCGATTGCGTGCAGCTGTGATCACAAACTTTTTTTTTTAATTTTTAATTGATATATTACAAATATCTTTTTGACGAACAATCTGTCCATGAAATTAATCATCTGGTGTATCCGAACAAATGTTATAGCAAATTATAGTTCAAATAATCTAAAGAAATCTCCTCTCCTTTGCCTTGTGTGCTACAAAATTCCAGATTGAAACCTGAATTTTTAAATATATTTTTTGTTCGAAAAGTTTTATTCTTCCAAAAAAAGTAAAAAAAAAAAGAGTTAATTAAATTTATGGAGGCCCACCGAAACAGTCATCACACTCTCTACTCCTTCCCAGACGCGTTGGACTTTCGGTGGCGCAGGTTATAAGCGTATAGCGAGGGACATGCTAAAGTACGCTGATATTCTTATCCACCACCTCTTAACTTAAGCTCTCAAATTTTAATTTTAAACCTATGTGCTTAATGCTCCGTATTAAACAGCTTAAACCAAATTTGATCTGGGAGTTTTTAAAAGCAGGTATCTTTCCATTTCCAGATAAAAACTTAAACTCATCGAGACTAGTTTAGTGTTGCCAGATTTCCCTTCTCGGCCTTTAATCCTTTCTTCTCCAAATCGTGTTGGAAAATTCGATCTGTGCTTTCGTGTCTCTCTGTGTTTGTTTGGTAATAAAAGGGAACACCTTTCTTTTTGTGATATTGTCCATGGCTGGGAGCGATGAAGTTAACCTTATTGAGAGCAAGGTGAGACCTTTTTCTCTCTTCTTCTTCTTTGGGATCGTCTTCACCTTTGATTCGGTGATTTTTTACTTGGAATTGTTTTTTGTTTGCGGTTTTGGGTTTTAAAATCTTCTGTGCTTCGTTGATGATGTTCTTATCAGTTATGGGTTTTGCTTTATTTGTTTTCCAAGTTAGAACCTCAATTTTATGGTGTTTGATTGGATTACATATGATATGTGTTTGTTTTTTGTTTTTTTTTTTACGAAAAGCTTAAGGCTTTTATCGTTTGGGGTGATGAAACGTGTCGGTTGTTTGATGGGTCTTTTCTAATTTCGGAGCTTCTTGGCTTTATTTGGCTTTAGTTTTGCTCTGATTATCTCCTTTGATTGACCCCTTGTCGATTGTTCCTGGCGAAATCAGACTTTTTGGTTGTTCTTAACGAATTTTCAGATGCAATCAACTGATTCCCAAATTTCAGTCCTTTCGAATTATGTTATTCCATTTCTGAACCGTTTCTATTCTCTCTGCCAAGTGTTGGAATCATACTAAATCAGCTTGCTTTTACTCGGAAAATTATTAAAGCATCTGACTGTTTGCTTAGATAATGAGAGTTTTTGAGCTTTAATCGAATTTGAAGAAGCTTTTATTGGTTTGTGAGATTTCATTAAATTCAGAAGGAAGCTCTTAAATTGCTCACAGTCTTTTTTTTTTTGTTGATGTCGTTTGTTGAGAATCATGCGGTTTCAACGACTGTAAGAAAATCCTCTGATTTATTTATTTTGTCTGTGTTGTGTGTTTTGCCTGCAGACAGTGGTTCCTCTCAACACATGGGTTTTGATATCCAACTTTAAGCTAGCCTACAATCTCCTGCGCCGCCCTGACGGAACCTTTAACCGCCACCTCGCGGAGTTTCTAGACCGGAAAGTCCCTGCAAACGCCAATCCTGTTAATGGGGTCTTCTCATTCGATGTTATCATCGACTGCCAAACCAATCTCCTTAGCCGAGTATATAGACCGGCTTATGCTGGCGACCCTCCAAGTCTTACAGATCTTCAGAATCCTGTTGATGGTGAAGTAGTGCCTGTTATTGTCTTCTTCCATGGTGGAAGCTTTGCACATTCTTCTGCTAACAGTGCTATTTATGATACACTTTGCCGTAGGCTTGTTGGTTTGTGCGGTTCTGTTGTGGTCTCTGTGAACTATCGACGTGCACCAGAGAATCGATACCCTTGTGCTTATGATGATGGCTGGACTGCTCTCAATTGGGTCAACTCGAGATCTTGGCTCAAAAGCAAGAAAGACTCAAAGGTTCATATTTTCTTGGCGGGTGATAGCTCTGGGGGTAACATCGCACATAATGTTGCGGTAAGAGCAGTTGAGTCAGGGATTAATGTTTTGGGGAACATTTTGCTCAACCCTATGTTTGGAGGGACAGAGAGAACAGAATCTGAGACACGTTTGGATGGGAAATACTTTGTGACTGTCAGAGACCGCGATTGGTATTGGAGAGCGTTTCTTCCCGAGGGAGAAGCCAGAGATCATCCAGCGTGTAGCCCCTTTGGCCCGAGAAGCAAGAGTCTAGAAGGTTTGAGTTTCCCCAAGAGTCTGGTCGTTGTAGCGGGTTTAGACTTGATTCAAGATTGGCAGCTGAAGTACGCGGAAGGACTCAAGAAAGCGGGTCAAGAGGTGAAGCTGCTCTACTTGGAGCAAGCCACCATTGGTTTCTACTTGTTACCTAATAACAATCACTTCCATACCGTTATGGACGAGATAGCTGCGTTTGTTAACGCAGAATGCCAATGAAAACGCTCTTATCTCTCACCGTAATCTCTTTCACTAACAAACGGGTGAAATCCACGGCGGAAGGTGAAGGCCCGTAATTCTCGTTTTAGAAGCTCCTTGTAGGGAGCCAAAAGTATGGCGTTTAACTACTACCACGGCGGTTGTGTCGACGTTTGCGTTTGTGACGTGCGAAGCTGGATTCTGAGAGCAAAGCAGGAAGAAGAACAGTGAAGCCGGTAATGTTTGGCTTTTAGCGTTAGCGTTAGCGTTTGACTTTAACTAAAGCTGAGTTTTTTTCAGCTTGCGGTTGATAGTAACTCCGGTTATGTTGCTATCATAATATTTTCCGTATATATCTTATTTACATACATCAACAATATGTTTATAAGTTGTTGTAACTTGAGAAATGCGGTGTTGTGTTTGTTTAACTCTGCAAGTGATCTTATTTTTTTCTTATGTATTGAATAAGAATTATAACTCCTCATAACAGAAATCAGAAATTAAGAAATAGTTGGAGTGATTAAACTTACGTTCATTTATTTTACCTAGATAAAACCCACTTAATTCAAAACTAAATGTCCAGATTCACTCACTTATAGGCGTTATTGCAAATTGCAATCTACTCATTGACAAAGAAAAGTAATATTCTGTGTTATGTAACTCTTTTTTTTATTTTTTGGTACAAACTAAATTGTCTCGTGGAGTAAAGTGCATTGCATTTGGACCACCAGAAGGAAACAAAACAAAGAAAAAATTGACTCCTCGAAGAATATGCAATATTATTAATTTTCTCCTAAAAAGGTTTTGTTTTTTTATGAAATGTATCTTTGCACAATGATGAGAAATAGTTAAATAAGCTTGTGGAACCCAAAGAAAAAGCGAAAGATACAAATAAGCTAGTTTGTAATAAACAACTACATGGAGTCCACCTAAACTAAGTCTAGTTGAATTGCAACCAAAAAAAGAAAAGACATGTTGGTTTGGTAAGATGCTTCAATCATCTTTAAAAGGAAAAAAAACATTATGAAGAATGTGGTTATAGTTGGCTCTGATATAGATAGATAAATATATCAACATGTCTTTGTTTTTCTAGCTCAATAAATCACTACGTCTTCAGTCTTCACATACTTACATGTACATGCTTATAAACTAAGAATTATACAATATACACACCAAAAGTTTTCTTAACAATACAATTCCATTCTACATTCACAGATTGTCACTGAAATTACACGTGATGGACATGACCTGATTTGTGTTTGTATATGAAAGCTATAATATAATTACTAATAAATGCTAAGTTGAAAACACACAATCTTTTCAACTATATACTAAAAGTTGGAAGTTATATAGCTTAATATATGGGATATGAAACAAACAAGTTTATTAGACGTTCTGAAGATCAACTACATGTTCTGAGAGAATAGTAGCAGAATCACAGATATGAAAGGAAAAGGAAAAAGGTTTACATCATAGTTGTTTGAACCAACTACACAGAGGAGTTATGAGTAAAAGGCTCATAAGATGCTCAAATGGTTTAGAAGTTAAACAGCGAAAAATAGAAAACTCGAATGCGGTGTTGTTGTCTGAGAGTTAAAAGGGTAGTACCATCTTCAGGTGTTCACTTAATCGCAGCGGCATAAGCAACAGAAGCAGCCATAAAGAGAGTAGTAATTGATGACACAAGGGTCCAAAAGCTCTTCTTATTGTGTGCATCTTTGACCGAATGCTTCATTATCTCTACTTCCTTCTTCATTTCCTCAACCATGCTTTCTTTGTTTTTGAAAGCTTTCTTGATTGCTTCTACCTCCACTGAGTACGAATCCATTCCCTTTTCTCCTCGCTTCTGCTCGCCTTTTTTGTTCTCTAATCCACATACTAGAGAGGACACAGTCTTTAGCATTGTTAGACCGCGTTTTGCATTGGTTCCAGCAGATTCTAGTTCTGTCTTCAAAACACCCATAGCTCTTTTGAGCTCCACAATATCCTTTTGGAGGGTACCTTTTTCCTTTTTCAATGACTCAGAACGATTCTCCATTTCCTTCTTCTCTTTAATCAGCCTCCCTCGCTCAGCCTTTATCTTCTCAAGCTCTTTACCAGTAGCTTCGGTCATTTTCTCGAGTTCTACAACCTTCTCCTTAAGAGCCAACCGGCTTTTCTTCTCCTCATCCAGAGCCTTCCCGGCATTGTCTCTCTCGACCTCAACCAGAGCCAGAGCATCCTTAAGCTGGCTAACATTGCAGCTAAGCTTCTCAGTAGTCTTGATTTGATCATTATAATCCTTTCGCAGCTGCACCACAACATGCTTTTGCTCATCCGCCAGTTTACTCATCTCAACAAACTCAGCTTCCCGGTTAACAATACGCTCCATAAGCTCAGTCTTCTCGTGCACCAATTGGTCGACCAGTTTCTCCTTATCAGAGGATTGCGCGAGAGCCATCTCCATCTGTTTCTTGATTGAATCGTTCTCCACCAGTAAAGCCCCAAGCTCAGATTCCTTGATAGATTTCTCTTTCACCAGTTCATTGATGTGCTCCGCCCTTGCTTTAGCCTTGTCCATAACCTCATCAAGATTCTTCTCTAACCCAACAACCTGATCACGTAAACCTTTCTCTTCCTTTGTCAAACTCTGCACAATGTCACTCAAATTTTCCAACTTTTTTTCTAACTTAACAATCATTTCCTTTTGATCACGTTGAACCACCTCTCCCTCCATCTTTTCCTTGGAAAGCCCATTGATTTCTCTCTTAATCTCATCTATCTCCCTAACCTTCCCCTCAAGGGTCTTCTCCAAGTTAGTCCTCTCCTTGTTAACCCTTTCAATCAACTCCTCTCTCTTCTTCTTCTCCTTGACCATTCTATCGTTTTCAGATTTCAACTTACCAACTTCATCTCCCAAAATCATTTCTTTCTTCTCCATCCTAACCACACTCTCCTTCAATCGATCCGCCTCCTCACGCAGCGAATCAAACCCACTCTTAATCTCGTCCCTCTCGTAACAAACCCTACTCAGCTCTTCTCTCTCTTTCTCTAGCTTACGCATCAGATCATCAGCTTCTCTTTTCAAACCCCTAACCTCACACTCCCTATCACTCTTCTCCCTAACCAACCCATCCACTCCAACACCCATTTCCCTGAGTCGGCTCTCGAGAATACCCATGAACAGATCCATTTCAAGCTTCAACACGAAATTCTCGTCCCCCGAGCCACGCAACTCGTTACGGAGCCGAGTCTTCTCAGCGCCGGAACGAGTCAACTCGGCCTCCAACGAATCCTTCGCCTGGAAGAGAGACTCGATCTGCTGTCTCTTCTCCATGGTTTGCTTGAGGAGAATGGCGTTGAGGGACTTGAGGTTGTGGAGCTTCTCCTCCGACGAGTCGTGGTCCTCCATCGAAAACTGTCGGCTGAGCTCGGCGGGTTTCTGGTAAGTCGCTGGTGCTGTCTGGCTCTGCATCTGCTGCGGCTCATTGGAAGCTCCGTTGGAGGCGTTACGAGACGCTTTCTTCTTCGCCATTTTTCCGCAGAAGAAAAACAAATCTGGCGGCTACAGATTTTTTTAGGGTTTAGGGTTGGAGGCGGGGACTAGAAGCGTCAGGGTTTTTGGTACGGCTTTTTAATGGCGAAACTGAGAAAGAGACAAGACTAGACACCAAGTTTGGGGGTAAATTTCGCAAGATTCAAATGTTGGGGCCCAATTTTGTGTTTTTTTTCTTCCGGGTTTTTGAAATTTAGTTTGACTCCGTGATTGCATTTCTTGTTCCATATATAACGGAACTAACATATGATACGTTTCACTTAAAAACAACACAACATCATGACTATGCGTTATTACACTTGTTCAAAATTTAGATAATATCAAAAATATTAGCTAAGTTTAGCCAAATGTTATTAATTAATATATATAGTAGTAATAGGTTTAAACAGTAAAATCTAAACAGGTGTACGTTTCACTAAAAAGCAACATATGAAATAACTACTATTTTGTAAAAGACATCATTACAATTAATCAAATATGGACACATATCACTAATTGATTAAATTTTGACATATATAGGTAACAAATTGAATTATGGTTTGTCTTATAATATATTATGCCATATATTGTACAGACTAATTCAAGGATTATATCATTACTTATTATATATTAACTTTTTATTAAGTATATTTGTTTTATTACAGTTTGAGACTTTTTCTTTTCTTTGTTTTACAACGTACACCTGTTTAGATACCAATGTTTAAATTTTTACTTTTTTTTTACAATTTGAGACTTATTATTATCGGATTTTTTTTTTTTTTGAACTTTGATTTTTTTTTTTACGTTAAATTTAAGCTCTCATGAATTTTGTGAAAATCTTATGTATTTGAACACTAATTTGAATATTAGCGATGAATGATATATGTCGTAGCTATAGGCTACTAATCCGCCACTAATAAAACCGTGGCCAACTCTTCTTTTTTTTTTTGGTATGAAAATGAGAGACTTATCTTCCTATTTATTAAAAATGAAAACTATTACAAACGAATATGTCGCAGAAAAGTAGTTCCCAAAGCATCCTCTCGAAACAAACCAGCCACTTCAAGAGGGCACTACCTAAAGGAACATGTGGCCAACCCAACTCTATAGACTATAGAGTTACAAATTCAACGACGATAATTCCTTAAACATATAAAAGAAAAACTCGAATTAATGAATTTTATTTTCTACACAGCCAATTAAATCATTCCTTAATGGACTCTTTAGCTGAAGAAGCCCAAAATAAAAGTTCTGGCCCGTTGAACAAGCAATAATTGGGTACAAGCCTACGACACACAGAAAATGACCCAACTCCCACTTGATAATTTCTACTCCAAGTATTTAGAATAGTATGTACGTGTAAATTATACGCGACCACTACTACCAGCAGATAAAAGTAGCTATTCATTAATGCTTCTATTTACAAGGTCGCCAATTTCTGAAACTTTTGTTAATATATAATTATTTATATATTTTTGAAAGCAGTTGTTAAAAGAAAACGAATATATGATGTAATAAATTTTGTCGTTCTCATAGATTCTAGTTTAAGACTAGTAACAGATTTTTATTCATTTCAAATCAAGGCTTTCTAGCTTATTTTTTTGACAATCAGTGCTTAAGTTTAGGGCCGTATCTCTAAATGTACACATGCTCCTGTTGGAGCAGGCATACTTGAATAATCACTTTCTCTTAAATACTTATTATCATCCCATGACATTTCAAGAACAGCAAATTTAATGCATTTGTGTTTTACTTTGAAATTTTACCTAAACAAAGGTACCTGTTAGGACCATTTATGACTAGGTGCAATGCATGTGTCGTGCTATAGGAAGAAAAAATTGCTTAATTATAATATAGATTTATAAAATTTCACATTTAAATTAGAGTGTTTTTATGACAAATGTACATTACAAATCTAAAAAATAATTATTATTTTTAATCGGAAAAATAACAATAAGATGACATTTAGTTTCAAAGTAGTTATGCTTTATGTATATATCTTTTTTTTGCTACGCCTTTTATGTACATTTAGATCTCAACTTTCTGTCCTTGTAGGTGTAGCTCGTGTCTCAGTAAGACAGTAACATCAAATTAATGGATTAAACTCGTGTGGATTTATCATGTCTGTCAAAATTGTTCTCGTTACTTTGTCCAATCATGTTTGTTGGATCTTTTTTATGTCTAGATACAATGAATCTTGCTGGTCAGTAAGTATAGGCTGTTGTGGCACACTTCGAGAAGTGGATAAGTAAAAGAAAATATCCTACTTTTTTCAAAATGTCACAAACATAGCATGCTCCTTGACTATTTTAATATACCTGACTAGTTTAGTTTATTTTAACCAAAGTTCAAGTACCCATATGTTTTTAAAAACATAAAATATCAGGTAACTAACTAATCTAGTGCCAAAGTTCTCTTCAATTATTTGACTAGTTAAGTTTTGTTTTTTAGTGCGTGCGTAAATTTGTCCACTACAAAAAAAAATCACATGATCGTCGAACACTTTCCTAACAACTAGTCTTAAAACTTCTTCTCTTTTTCCAATAAAAATAGTTTTCATCACTTAATTTCGATCCATAAATAGACATAGAAAAATCGTCAGCCCAAAAAAAAAAAACAGACATAGAAAAATCACCAAGAAAGCTTTTTTTATTGCGATAAAGTTAATGATTTTGTTGAAGTGGGGACCAAAACGTGGTTCGTAGAGAGCTTTCCAGATCTCTCTTTGGTAACGTGACTTTCTTGATTACTCGCATCTAGCATTTTGTCATCGTCCATATCGGTTAACTAAAAATAATAACACTACATTTTTTTTTTATTATCTCATGATTGACAAGTAAAGCTCAAGGACTAAGGACACCCGACAAAAACAAAAGGACTGAGGAGGACAACCATAAGGCATAAACGCAATGTTATAATCTATATATCTTATATTATATGATGTAAAACGCTATTCAAGTGCGTAAACAAACTGTCAATTTCCAAAGACATACCAACTGTTAAACCAGAATTGGCTGTCTGGATTGAGGATAAAACGGGTTAGCTCGTAGGATTTTGACCGTAGTGGTTTAAAATTCTAATACATCATTTCTTTTGATAACTACTCCCTCTGTTCTCAATAATCTGATGTTTTAAAGTTTTTTTAATTTGTACATATATTAAAATATAATAAATACTTATTTTTACCAATTATTTATTATTTATTTCATAAAAAAAGAAAACATAATTATTATTCTTTGACCAACCAAAAAATATACTATAGAATATAAAGTTTGTATTTTTCGAATTTCTAGACTATAACACTATAACATCAATGTTTGAAGACCAAATTAAGAAAAACCCAAAACATCAATTATAAAATAGAATATTAGTTATTAGTTTCAAATTCACAGCACCTATTTATAGACACTTATGACTTTATTGTCAGATAACCTGTTGGATTCTCACTAGTTGCTGTCAGTAAGACGTTGGCTTATAATAGTTTATAGAAAATTTTCGTATTATTTTAAATAGTATTTTAATTTGAGTATAATTAAATGCTGTGCTTGCGTTTGGGTGGTGGTTGGACGGAAATATAATTTTTTATTCTTTTTTTTTTTTATTGAGGGCTGAAGGAAAATGTAACTAGTGGGAAAATAATATGTTTATAATGACTAAACATCAGTTACATCCTAATTTTTTGGGTAAACAGTTATATCTTAATTTGTATGAAAACTCCACACAATCATTCTAATAGAATTAGAAACTATTTGATATAATTATTATGTTGCCAAATAACAAAGTCCGTGATCCGTACGAAATACGAATTGTATCCTCAGGCTTGGCCTTTTTATAATATTTCAGAAATGAAATTAAGCAGCATGACTGAATAGTTGAAAAGCCAACTACTCACGCGGTTCCATTCGTAGATGGTAACACGTCTATTGTTCAAAAAAAAAAAGAAAAAAAAAGATGGTAACACGTATATTGTTCAAAAAAAAAGAAAAAAAAGATGGTAACACGTATATATAAATCATAATATAATAATTACAGTACAAGAACAACATTTATTCGTTTATTCATCTTTTCTTTTTTTTTGTCCACCAATCGTCTATTCATCTAAAAACCTTAAATCATTAAACATTAAATCATTAAACGTTAAATCATTAAACAGGGCTTTCCCTTCTGCAAAGCAAAGAAAGCACTTGCTCTAGCTACAAAATATAATATTAATTTAAGGGCCACAGCTTAGAAAATGTTTGTTTGGTCAGATAGTTATGGTCCAAATCTTTCCATAAGATTTCTCGTTCAACTCTCTTCCATACCTAAATTATCAATTCTTTCATCTATATGTATATTTTTGAATTAAATTATCATTTCTTTCATTTATAATATATTTTTGGATTACAAATTCTTTTAAGTACCAGTGGTCACAAATTTTTAATATTTTTAAAAGTGAAAATTAAAATGAAATAGGCAGTTATATAGTTTTATTTTATATCTACAAAATTGCAACAAAATAGTTTCTGGAATATTGTTTGAAATTGGTCCAGTCAAATGTTATACTTCATATTCTAACTTCTGAAAAGTTTTTACTTGTTATTTAAAGTTTAAATATATATATAGACCTAGCTAATCTAGTTTGTAATGGCTTGGTTAGTTAGTTCTAACTTTTGAATCTGGTTGGCTGTTATTGGTTTATCAGTTAGTTGATTTATAAATTCATATGAGGTTTCCAAATTTTACTGATTTGGAAATGCAGTTTAATGTGGATTTTGAAGAAAAAGGATTTTATCTTCAATTTTTTTATATATGTTTTAATCAAAACACTTCAAGATAAATTTAATAATAAATTATTAAAATATAATATCGAAATTGAATGATTATTTAAAAATTATTGGATGAATAATTTTAAATTATTGATCCAGATATAAAATTTTAAATGGATGAAAATGTATAAACTAAAAACCTCCATTTAATTTATATACTGATAAATTTGTATAGTAGAGTTTGAGGGATTTTACATATTAGTTTGTGATTACGTACATACTTACATCTGAGTGCTAAATGAAGCCTAATCAAATTTAAAAGATATATTTTATGGATTAATGCAATGGTTCTTTAGGTTATGGATACTCTTTGTACCGCTATTAATAAGTACAGTTATAGCATAAAATCTGATTGGTATGAAATTGCATAAAACAAAATCTATTTCTTTTACATTTTTATATGTATTAAATAATAAAAAGTGTATCATACAATTTCCATGATGAATTGTTTTAACTTCTAAAATTATGTAACTTCGGATAAAAAAATGATTTATTCTACTGCCTAAAAAGTCTATTATATGTTTTTTTACTAAAAAAATACATTAAAACAAAAAAACGCGGATCCATTTTTCATAGGTTTGGTAAACAAAAAAAACAAATGTTAAATCGTGATGTGTAACATGTCAAAATAATTCATCATATGACGCACGGATGATTATATGCTGATAAAAACAAATAGCTGTATTGTTTTCCTAAAAAGAAAAATCAATAAAACATATAACTGGATAAAATCTGACTTGATATTTTCTTATAAAAATCCCACATCCGCATCAGCATTCTAATCCAACCCATCGAAGAGAAGGAAATCAACATAATTACTATATAGGAAGGATATCAACATACATATACATTGTAACCACACCCTCTCATTATATAGGAAGCCCACTTTGACAAAACAAAGCACTCTCTCTCTCTCTCTCTCTTTGTCAATCCCTCTCTCTCTCTCTCTCAGTTTTCCAGAAATTCTGTCTTACCGTACTGCATGTGTTAATGATGGTGGCCGAAGAAGAAAGAAGTATAGAGGAAGGGCTTCTAAAGCTCAAGAACCAAAACGACGCTTCAGGCTGTCGTATTACTGCCTGTGTTATTCTCAGCACTTTCGTCGCCGTCTGTGGCTCCTTCTCCTTTGGTGTTGCTGTAAGCTTATTTTCCGCATCATCTTAATTTGCCTCTTTTCTTTTTACAATTTATAATAAACCAAATATCTATACAATAAGTGGGTATTGGGTAAATACTATATTTAAACTAAGCTTAAAGATTACCGGTGCTTGCGGAACCAGAAATTAGTCAAATTACAACAACAACAAAATAAACCGAAAGGTAATTTTAAAATCCCCCCTGCTAGGATCGAATTCGTGGCCTTTAGAAATTGGCCTAATTTGCTTACTACTAGAACATTTAATTTTATATATGTTAGTTTTTCTTTTTGAACTATCATACTATGTATATATTAATTACGTCCTACCTGTATTTCCTTCTCATTTTTTCATTTTTCATTTTTTGCTTTTTGCAGATTGGTTATACTTCAGGTGCTGAGATAGGAATTATGAAAGACATGGGTCTTTCTATCGCAGAAGTACGTATCTCTTTTGTTATTTTTTTTTTCTATTTCTATAAACAAATATTAGAGTTAAACTAATCACAACTACTGATCAGGTTCTTGAGTGATTTAGTGATACATTGACCATACTAGATTCTTATGTATATAAGTGCAACTGGATCAGGTTAACACCGCACATCTATTTTAATTAACTCCGTATTATTTACTTCTTCTTTTTTTTTTTTTTTCAAACTGACGTAGTTTTTTTGTTTGAGCGAATCAGACTGAAATAGCTAACCACCAATTCTAACGAAGAAAAAGATATATCGTCGTTATCCCAACTAGCGAAGTTGGTTACGTATGGTTCAATTCCATTTTTTACCTTTAAAAATCGAAAGCTGTAATCATAGTATAATAACCTACAGAAACAATAGATAAGTTTTTTTGAACAAAAAATACTTTTTTTTATATAAGATCTTTGTTTAATACATGAAGTCATCGAAATCATATAAAAATAATATACGTGCTAACAATCTATCAACGATAGATGTCAAACCGGCCATCTACTAACTCTTCTCTCCTCTCCGATTATAGAAGTTAATGAAATTATTAAAATACCTTTACTTCTATATTATTACATACGTATATGAATATAAGCATTAACGAACAATTTTTTTTTTTTGTTGTAAACTAGTAATCATTCCTTCTTACATTTTATTACATTACTGTTCAATCAATCATCTATAGCTCCTTCATGTTTTTTTATTTTTTCAGTTATTTTAAACATAATAATGGATATATGACGTAATGTGTATCAGTCCATGGGTATCAGTTTACTACTTTTAGTGTCCCACGAAATCAAAACTATTCATCAACTGTTGCAATCTATCTTTGTATTAATTTGGAGTATTTTTTAATCAAATTTCCAGTTTTCAGCGTTTGGCTCATTCTCCACGTTGGGAGCTACAGTCGGTGCGCTGTTCAGCGGTAAAATGGCGATGGTTCTAGGAAGAAGAGGAGTAACTACTCTTTTACCCTTTTAAATTTTAATCATGATACGATTTGATAATCAACCCATTTAAGAAAGAAAAAAAAAATCCTTTTCCGACTTGAAATGCATATTTACTAGCTACCAATTACATTTTTTTTTTTCGCTTTTCATGATTTAAAGACAATGTGGGTCTCCAATATCCTTTGCATCACCGGTTGGCTGTCCATCGCTTTCGGTAAGGTATTAAAAGATTTCTAACTACAAACATATGTTCCTGTCGTAAAATCATTACCTTTTTTTAAAGTAATCAAACAATTTAACTTATATTTAAATAAAACCCAACGATTACATAGTTACTATTATATGCATGTCTGGACCATAAAAGGATGTGTTGTGGCTGGACTTCGGAAGAATCTCATCAGGGATAGGAATCGGCTTGATTAGCTATGTGGTAATCAACTTGTTAGCTACTACTAATATATTTTCTTTGTTTTATATTTGATATCATCTTAACCAAGCTTTATTTATTTATTTATTGCACATAAATTTACTTCTAAATAAACTTATGTTTCATACCCGAGCAGGTACCTGTCTACATAGCAGAGATTACGCCAAAACATGTTCGCGGTACATTTACCTTTTCAAACCAGGTAATTTTGTATGTCGCTTTTGAATCCAGATAACATTTTAGTTTTAGTACATGTAACGAGGGCCGACAAAAAAAGAAAACGGCCCAAACTAATATAAAGCTTGGCTTTAATCTGATAGATTTTCTCACCGATTGAACCAATTATGCTGAAATTAACAAAATATGAACCAGATGTGGCCTTGTGGGGATATATATGCGCTCTCTAAAGAATATAAAAATGTATTTAAAAAAAAATTGAAGTAAAAAAAAATTCTCGCTTTTTAAATATATACTATAATATATGTTCATTCGTTTTTAATTGGTTTTGCTTCATTAAACTCATGAAACTTTAACGTGATATGAGAACCGAACGTACAAATATATACAAAGCTAATCCAAGATACCCACCATAATATATAACGTTATACTGATCCCTTTGTATAATCGGAAAGTTTCAATAAAAAATCATATTAAAATCCGGAACAGGAACTTAAAGAAAATTTAGCTTTATTGTGAGTGTATTGACCCTTTTGTAATCGTGTGGTTATTAGCTTCTTCAAAATTCCGGACTCGCCACGGTTTATTTTTTCGGGAATTTCATCAATTGGAGAACGATGGCTTTACTAGGTAAAATTGTCTTAATTCATCATTACATGGAAGTGATGTTTAAATACCGAAGAAAGTGGTTATATAGTAGAAAAACGTGGACGATCACGTTTTTTTATAAGTGTGTACAAATTAAACTAATAAACATCTCCTATTTCCCCGTTTTAGGTGCTTTACCCTGTTTTATTCAAGGAATTGGTTTATTCTTTGTACCAGAGTCTCCAAGATGGCTGGTTGGTTTAATTTTTATATTCTTAATAAACACCGTTACATAATCTACCCACCATGAGAAGAAATAGATGAACCTTAGTCAAACTATTTCAATTTTGAAGGCAAAAGTTGGTACCGAGAAAGAACTAGAAAATTCACTGCTTCGGCTTAGAGGGAGAGATGCTGATATCTCACGTGAAGCTTCAGAGATTCAAGTGAGTTTTTACTATATTAGAGTATCGAAGTATATCAGTTATAGATAGTTTTTAATGTAAATTTATTCCTTAACATAGAGATAATTTAGAGCCTGAACGATTTTTGTTTTGTTTTCAGCTAATGACCAGAATGGTAGAAAATGATTCAAAGTCAAGTTTTTGTGATTTGTTCCAGAGAAAGTATAGACATACTCTCGTGGTACAGTGTAAATATATGTTGTTTAAATAAGTATATAAATTAATTTCGAGACTATAAGTTTTCATATTTATCTGCACAAGCAATTTTATTACTCAGGTAGGAATCGGGCTAATGTTGATACAACAATTCTCAGGAAGTTCGGCTGTAATCTTTTATGCAAGTACCATTTTTAGAAAAGCTGGTAAGATAACACACACAAGTAACATACAACAGTTTTAAAACCCCGAAAAAAAATATATCACAGTCTACTCTATTTGTATCTGCATAGAAATTTAAAATCTCAGGAGAGTCTGTTTTCCATTTTGAGAAATGCTTATATTTTCTGCCCAATCAATTTCTTATGTATTTTGCGTGATGATGCCATTAAGCCATCAATTCTGTAGAAACAGGTTAAATCAGATTTTTAATTACCATGCGCTATCTTTTCATTTTTTTGTATTTTATTTGCTTTAATAATCAGTTTTTGGTTGGAACAGGTTTTTCGGTGGCAATCGGATCGACATTGTTAGGCCTCTTCATGGTAAGAATATTGTTTTTCAATTTTTTTTGTTGATTACACTAATACCACGTTTATGAAATCAAACCATTTCTTTCAGATCCGTTGTTATTCAACTACTAAATTAATATTGTTATCTTTGCGATTTTATCGACATTAATATCTTTTCTTTTGGTTAAACTTTTAAACTCCAATAAACTTTTAGAACTAAGAATTTCCATTTGTTGGTACTCTTCTTATCATTGAATGGTATTTGTGGCTATTCGCAGATACCAAAAGCCATGATTGGTCTAATTCTTGTCGATAAATGGGGCAGACGGCCCCTCTTGTTGGTGAGTTTTTTCTCATTACAAAATCATTTACAATAAAAAAAATTAGAAAGTCGTCTAATATTGGTTACAATCCGGACATTACAGACGTCTGCGTGTGGGATGAGCATAACTTGCATGCTTCTTGGGCTCGCCTTCGCATTACAGGTTATTTACGTTTATTTTATGTGTGTTTTTGCTGTCATATATTCTATTCTGAACCAATGTTTTGTATATTTGATATGAGCAGAAAATGCAATTGCTTCCGGAACTAACTCCAGTATTCACATTTATATGCGTTACGGTAAAACATTTGCTCTACTTCCACAACGTCTCGTAAAACATATATATTGGTCTCTTATATGAACATAACGTAATAAATATTGATTTTCTTTTTGGGCAGCTGTATATTGCAGCTTATGCAATAGGCGTGGGAGGTCTCCCTTGGGTAATTATGTCTGAGGTACTTTAATTACCTCAAACTTATATATTCAGTGGTACGTATACCATTTTTGTCAGTAAATTAAGTAACAATTTTACGATATTTGGTGTGTGTGCGTGCAGATATTTCCAATAAATATAAAAGTCACAGCAGGGAGTATAGTTACATTAGCCTCATGGTCAAGTAGTTCGATCGTCACTTACGCTTTCAACTTTCTATTCGAATGGAGCACTCAAGGTATCTCTCTCCCCCTTTCTCCTTTTTTTTTTTTTAATTTAAATTAAGTTATCTATATATGTACAAAAAAATATAACTCAAACCAACGATTCAGTCTAGAAAAACTATATGGTTTTCAGAATCTGTATTTAGCGCATTGTTATAGAAACCTATATACATTTTTAACGCAACTATTAGATTTTTTCCTGACTGGACCGAATTTTTAGAATACATCGAACCTGTTGATTGACCAAACATACATTATAAATGTAGAACAAAATGAATTATATGTATATATTAATATTTTTTTTTGTTTATATATATTAAATAAGTTGGATTTCACAAAGAGTTTTCTAATTTAACGTTTAGTAATATAAATTATGTAATAGGAACATTTTACATATTTGGGGCTATCGGAGGAGCAGCGTTGCTTTTTATTTGGTTTCTTGTTCCGGAAACGAAAGGATTATCACTTGAAGAAATACAAATTTCGCTTACTGGTCAGCACGACGAGATAAATAATATGTAGATTGAAATGCTTACCTTTTATATTAATACATAAGATTATTAAACTCAGTTTATGATGCTATGCTCTCTCATCCACAAAGAAAAAATTACCCTTTTTTTCATTCTGTGATTACTGTTTCAGTAGCGATTTTTTTTTTGTATTTTTCCGTGATTGTAAAACGCGGTATATGTTCATTGTATTTTATTTGTAAGATATCACTTGTAAAATGTACCATTCGCATTTTTATATAGCAAAATGCAATGAAGATATTGATACCTTATATAAACGAGAAAATATATGGATATCCTAATTGATGGGGCATAAGAGTTTTTTTTTTTTTTTTTCTTGCCAAACTGTAAATATCATTTAAAATGAAGACTGAAGTTTTACAGAAGCACAACTCCAGTTTTGTAACCATGGCAAAAAGAAGAAAAAAAACATGGCAACAATAGCGTCGAATACCATCTGGAATATCCTCAACCCGAAGATAGTTTGGTAACCTAATGCCTCTCTGGCTGCAGTGATCCAATGCTCAATTAATCTAATGTTTCGTTACCATGTTTTTCTTTATTTTGCCATGGTAATAACAAATCCCGGAGTCAGGCTGTTCAAGCTTTGTCAAACTCAACTCAAACTCAACTCAAACTCAACTCTTTCATAATATATTAATATGATATTTACAGTTAAGCAAAAAATATCCTCAAGTACCATTCACTTGATTATTTATAGCCGTCAAAAGTGGTAAAATAAAATAAAAGTAAGCAGTTTTTTGGTCCAATAATAAAGGAAGCGCTATTAACTTTTCGCCATTTTGGGTTCAAATAACATTAGCTACTGGTAGATTAAAATGGGGGATCAATGGGCCTTTAAAATCCAATACACCATTGGTAATTTGGTATAGTCGGGTACCTATAGTCTATAGAGTTCAGATATCTGTGTCATAACAAATAATAATAATAATTAAAAGGTAAGAATATCCGGATTTTCATAAGGTAAAACAAAAAAATGGAATACCATGCTTGATTCATGCATGCTGCAGGTGTAATTATATGATTCGAAAGTATTTTGAAGTATTGGCTACCATTTATTGTTAGTTTTGTTCATCTGATATGGTAATAATTTTGTCTTAGCAGGACGACCACTTAATTGGATACAATTTTCTTTAACTACGGCTAATTAGTACACGATGCCGATAGCTGGAATCAATTCTCTCATCATTCAGGTTTCTCTCACCACCTATTTTCTCATATTGTTATAACTATTTTCTAAAGTAACCAGGATATTTGTAAATTTGTAACGTTTAAAACCTGGCTGCTTCAACGGTTTTTGTAGATCATAAATCAGTATTAAAAACGTGTACCAACTTTTTCTGCTTTCCAGCTTTCCTGCTTTCTTTATATGGTATAATAATAGTAATAATCCGTTCGAGTACCGATATACTCTAGAGAGTGTTGTACTGACACCCATCCAATTCCCACCTGAACCTATAATATACTATAAAAAAATTGTTTATTTAAATTTTCAAATAAATATAACCAATTGACCGTGTAATATATAGAGATCTGTGGTCTAAAACAATGCCACTGCGGCCTGATTAAGCGACGGAGAAACGTTTGACAATGGCCAGCCGTGGTTATTAACAAATTAGACACAACAAAATAATTCATTTTTTTAGAAAAGCTTAAAAACCAAATGTTACACGACAAATCTACAAGTTTGAGATATAAACAATAAGAAAAACGCAAAAAGTTATAAATTTGAAAATCTTAAAAAAAAGATGAAGACTAAATTACATCATAAACCATCTTAGTTTCCATCAGCCCATAATAATTTACTTGTATCATTTCCTCAAACAATTTGGTATATATATTTTATCCAAAAATTGAGAAATAATATTCAAAACTAATTTTTTATTAATCCTTAACTTTATATTAAATTGTTAGGATCAAACCAATTGCCCGATTTACTTATAGTGCAATTCCAAACACATAATATAATAGTAATTTCTACTATATTGTTAATGTACCTTCCAGATTCAAGTTCCATAAAGCACGTGTGTGAGTTATTGACAAAAATATATGAGTAATTTATAAATAGTTAATTTAGTAGAAGATTCACAAGTTAAAACAAATGACCACGATGGTGTCTCTGTACTTACTTAAGAAAATATAAGATAATTTGAATAGCCTTCTACCATTTTTGGCATAACCTAGGCACATATAAAATAACATAATTCAAGTGTTACTTCTTTAATATGAGTATTTTAAACCTTTGCGAAAGCAATGGAGAGCCAACCAATAATGTAGGGAAAAATCCATCCACAATGTCTCTTTTTCTCATACTAAATTTTTGCATAAATGGATGATACATAGCAGCAAAAATTACAAAATATGAACAACCATTACAAGAAACAGTCTCACTTACCACAGCCAAAACAATAGAAAAGTGGTAAAAAATGTTGTTTTTTGCTTTCAAAAAAAAAAAATGTTGTTTTCATTAATTTCTGACTAAATCAGGTTGTTGGGAATTGTTAGTCAGAAATACAAAAATTATCAAAAAATAATGAAAAAATTCCACATATCAATTGTAAGAAATTATAGATAAAAAATTTATTGAAAATTACTCACCGTTATAAATATTCAAAAAAATTTATAAATTTTTTTACTGCATTTTTTCCAATTTTCAACCTATGTATTTTATTGGTAATCAGTAAAAAATATTTTTTCACCATTTTCCCAATTTATTTTTAATTAAATTCTGATTAGAATACCATTAACAAAATATAAAACAAAATTAATTAAAATAAAATTGAAATTAGAAAATATTATATTACTTCAAAAATATTCAAATTCACAAAGCATTAACCATTCACAAAACATTAAACATTCAAATTCTCTTTACATGTTAACATTAAACATTCACAATAAAATATGGTTAATTAAGAACTAATTGAAAACAAAAACATAGAGATAAAGATATTCAAAGAATATGGTTACAAGTTTTGAAGGGAAACACTGCTAGCTCTAAAACAATAAAAAGTGTTTTTAATCCATTAGCTAGAGCTCGCAACAATATCCAAAACCCTAATTGGAGAGCAATTCTAGATACACCATCACCTGCAAGAAAAATACCATACAAAAAAATGATAGAAAACGTGAAGAAAGAGGATCCTTCTCATGGCAGTGGAAAAAATATTGTCCACAAAAAATATATTAAAAAAACAATAAAAAAGATGAGAATAAAAAAAGCAATTAACCTTTTTCCACAATATATACACTTTTTTATTGTAAAAAAACATATATATTTTGCGTGAAATAAGAGTTAATTTTAATACAATATATTCTAAAAATTTTACCAACAAAATTAAAACAGTGGAAGAGTAGTTAATCTTAAGAGTGATTTAAATTAATAACAACTAATAACTTCAAAATTAGAAAAGTAGAAAGGAGAGAAAAGAGAGAGATAGGAAGAAAAACAGTAAAATCAGAGGGATTTCTAATTTTAATTCAATGTTTCATTAAACAATACGAAAATACTAATTATTCAGATAATTATAGATAAAGAAAAATTGTTGCCAGGTATACAATGTAGACATCATCACGTTATTACATATATAGATAGTATTAATCTATCTATAACTACATGAATTATAAATTTTACATGACGACATTTATGAATTAAGTGATGGTATATTGTTAACATCATAACTATTTTTTTTTATTATCAAAACAGTATCAGACGTCAGATTCCAATAACCTCCAACTATAAATTAATTAAATAAGTAATAAAAATCGACTCAATGTTTCATATACTAGTGGAATCAAAATATAGTCATGTTTGAGATGTTAGGATGCGACTAAAGATCAAATGCTTCAATAAATAATATCAACATTATTTGAAAATTAAAGTTCAAAAAAAAAAAAAAACATTATTTGAAAATTTTGCATCTTCACCGGGCCATCTACATCACCTCTCTCACGAACGAATCTATCTTCAGCAATGTTAATGATCAGTGATCACAATAAATCAATTGTATACATGTCGTGATAAAAATTTAGTTGTAATATTAGTAACATAACACCATTTATTTTATACATGTCATATGAAACATATATATATATATATATATATTTTTTTTTGATAACTTATATATATATATATATATATTAATACTGTTCAGATATGTGGTCATACGAGATATTTAGTTAGCGTAGCTAATAAATAGCTAATATGAATGAAATATGCTAAAGCTATATAAAAAAAAAGTTAGACCGTATATCAAAATTATTAAGAGATTTAATGTAAAGATAAGGGATATAAGTTCATTTGTTTGAGTTTTTTTATTTAAGTGAAAATCTGAGTTCTAATATAAATAGTAATTAGTAATTAAGCCTATCTTTTCCAATAGAAAATCAGTAGAAGCCTCTAATAAGCAAGATTAGATGCTTGCATTAAAAAAAAAACAATCACTTTTCTGAACACACAATAGTAGCAAATGAGATTTACATAGAGTTGATTACACTCATAGTCACTTTATAAACTTTCTTTACATTATAAGTCACTTTTTGCTCCATAGGCATTTTTTCTACTATTCTTAAATTGATAAACCGATTTTACCCTTTATTAAACTTACCAACTTAAATGATTTTCTTCTCTTTCAATCTAGCCGTCGTTTACAGAAGTGAAAAAGTTTTTCTAATAGAGTAAAGGTCTTGATTTCTTTTAAAACTTAAACCATGATACCAACAAAAGTAGTTCATCAATAAATTATCAACGACAACCTTCACTCATCAAAACCACCTACTGAAAATTATTCAAGATCTAAAACAGTTAATGTCCCAAAATTCAAGTTTTAGAACCCTAGAATCTGCAGTGATATCGCTAAGCTCTCTCTCTCTCTCTCTCTCTCTCTCTCTCTCTCTCTCTCTCTCTCTCTCTTTCGATTCTCTTTACATCTTTTAACTTCTATCTTGAATACTGAATCAGATCTACTTTATCAATAATGGTTTGAAATCCAGTGATTGTGGATATTCTGTCGTGGACATCGTGTCGTGGACAAGGTGTAATTGTATCGTGGAGAAGTTGTAATTGTGTCATGGATAATATGTTAATTGTAGACAAGTTGTATTTGATCTTGAATTAATACTTGAGTGGAAGTATCTAGTGTGGAAAAAGTAACATGGCTAAGTGAGTGTAAACTCATGTTTTGGATGATGTCAACAAGTAGTGATTGTTAAAAATAATTTAGATCTAGAGATTTTGGACAAAAAGTTGAACATTTGTTTGCTTCTAGGTGGATAAGCTTCTATGGACAATATATCGTAGACACAACATTTGTGGTTCTTACCAGTGAAGAAAATATGTAATACATTTGGTTCTTCTTTATTTTTGTATGAGTTATCAAAAACGTGAACAAACTGTGACATCTTGATCGATGAGTAAAATATGTATATGAAGCATCAAATTTGGCCACAAAGCTTTGTAGCAAATACATTAATGTTGACCATTTGTACAAAACTTCGTGAACAAACCTATTAGAACCTATCCATATGTACATGAATTTGTGGGAAAATCTATTAAGAGAAATCCATATGTATGTGAATTTGTGGAGAAATCGTAAAATGAATGCTTAACTAAAACAAAAATATATGTGGACTATATATATTTACAATTTACATTACAAAGTTTTATGGACAAAAATATTAGTGGTTGTCCATATGTATGACTTTGTGGACAAACTCATATGATTTAGTGGACAAACTCATATGACTTCGTAAACAAACTTATTAATCTCTATGTTTATATCTACTTAACACCAAAAATTGGAAACTAACTAAATAAAGCTCGTAAGGACCAGGGTTGATAAAGACGCCACTCAGGTGCCGTCTTTTGCCGCCTCTTATTAGATGACGATACAAGAACATGTATATATTTAACAAGAAATCCACAGCACCATATTCACGTTACCGTGTTCATGCCACCATGTCCACGCCGTCGTGTCCATCCATCTGCATGCTATTGTGTCCAGACTGCCATGTCTACGCCGTTGTATCCACGCCATGCCACCGTGTCCCATGCCATCGTCGTATCCATGCCATCGTCCTGTCCACGCCATCGTCCTGTCCACGCCATTGTCCTGTCCACGCCATCGTCCTGTCCACGCCATTGTCCTGTCCACGCCATCGTCGTGTCCACGCCATCATCCTATCCACGCTATCGTCGTGTCCACGGCATTGTCTTATCAATGCCACCATACTGTCCAAGTTATTGTCGTGTTCACATCACCATCATGTCCATGCCACCGTCTTGTTCATGCAACCGTCGTGTATTCTCTGCAAATTGATAGTGTTTTAAGGTTTTTTAAACCAAAATCAGTTTAAGGATTTAGGGATTTCAAAAAATGAATGGTTAAAGGAAAGACTAAGAATACCAGAAAGAGATTTGAGCTTTCAAGATATGTAGGGATAGAACCAATAAATTCGTTTGTCAAAATCAAAGTCTGAAAGATTATTCAGCTCCGGTAAGAGCTCTGGATCTCCTCGAAAAAGTTTTTGGCGACCAAGATCTGGTGGATTGAGAAAAGATAAAGAAAAGAGAAATTAAAGAAGTGATGAGATGAGTAAGGAAAAAAAAGGAGAAGAAGAGAGAGTAATCCTAAGTTTTGAATTTTTGTAAATAGAATACTGGCATGGATTTAGGAGAAATCTCTCACAATTCGACATCTATTGATTTGAGAAAAGAGGGAAGACGGATGCGCTGCCTGAGATGATGGCCAGAACTTGTAGAATAAAGCCGTCTGTCTTAGGTTTAGAATCAATCGTGAATTTGTCAAAGAAAAAAAATTGTTTGACTCATAGACACATGAGTTATTTTATTTGAGGGTACAATAAACTTTTTGTTATAAAAAATGCCTTAGTAGTTTAAAGTAACTTAAATTGTAATAACAAACTTAAAAAGTGCCTTTCAACGTAAATTTCTCATTTACATAGTGGAACTGATTGAGCAGTCAGTCCTAGCTAGTCGTTTCCTATTAAAAATATGTGGCCGAGCATAATAATAATAATAATAATAATAATAAAATTACTTCAATTAACCACGTGTAGTCCCGTACGTGTCCCATGCCTAGTGCCTACTGCCTAATCCCTATCATTTCACTGTTTATTAGATCCTGCAATAGCCATTTACGGTATTCTTTTTTTAATCGCAGCGGTAAAAATAATTTCTCGCTTTATGTCACTAATCAAGAACTCTGTTTACTTTTAGAAAATATGTAACTATTGTCGAACAAAAAAAAAGTTTTGTCTATTATCTATCACCCTTCCTTAGAAAACAGTTTTGAGTTCACATATATGAACCTTGTGTGAATAATTTATTCCCCCTTTCACAGTGCGAATTCGTTTCTATAAGTACCCTTCTTACTGCATTGCATACTCGATCTTTATATATTTGTTCACATAAGGTTTATATGTCAATTTTTAGTGTAAAGGTGTCTACTAAAAGTAGACGAATCAAAACACTCGTAACGAACAAAAAAATTGGATTGTCAACAAAAAAAATAATTGGATTGTCAAATTTTTTATTTTGTTTTTGTTTTATTATGGGCTTATTTAACAAATAACCAAAAAAGAAAGGAAAATTAAATTCTTAGAAAGAGATCAGAGAGATAGGAAGAAAAAATCTGTGAATAGAGAGGTTTTGGGTTAGATTTTTAATTTAATTTTGGTTTTTTTTTGTTCTTGGATGTAATATTTTTTTTTTTTTTAATGCTATGATTTCGAACCGATCATGGAATGACACTAGATCTAATATATATTAATAATGGGTGGGAACCCCACATGTAAAGAGAGTTTAGATGTGATCAATTATTTTGGATCTGAACTCAAAAGGCGTAGACTATACCAAGCTAGTGTTCTTACACATTGAGGTTAATTATTTCGTTTGTTGTGCCGAGGATGATGTTCTATAGAATTAAATTTTGGCAACATTATAGAGTTTCATCTTTAACACGGTAGTTATATAGCGGAATCACTTTTTGAAAACTTAAAAACCTTAAAAATCTAAAACATCATCATGTATGTATATAATATGTTATATCCATTTAAATTATATATATATAATATGTTATATATTCTTGATATATTTTATTAAGTTTAGATTTATTTTATTTATATTTCTTTTATTTTTATGTTTTTATGATTTTAAATAATTAAATTTAAATTAAATAGATAATTAATAGATATTAATATGTATTGGATAGAGGTGTCGTCACTTCTCATAAAAATGGAAAAAAATATTTTTCTCTTTTATATATAAAGATAACTTACTACGATGATATATGGGATTAACATAATTCATACATATCACATATTTAAAATCTAATGGTGATGCTATTACATAAATTTTTTTTTTTTCAAAATTGTTAATTAACAGGATTTTGATATCATTAAATTAATTCAATTTTTTATACATATAAATTTATTTAAATTAAATAAAAATATTAATGAATTTTTAGTAAAAAATTATTTCTCTCTTAATAATGCAAGAAGCTGAAAATAATTTTTCCGTGTGAAAAAAAGTATGAAACGATCTTTCTCCAAATAAGGAAGAAAATTTGAAGTTAACCATCCTTAGTATAAAAAGAGTTGACATTGAAAATTATATAGAACTGGAAGATATACCACACTTAAATAAATCTTAATAGATGAAAATCACACAAGACATCTTAGACATTAAGCCGGCCACATTTGAAAGTTGCTGAGGGAGAAAAAACATTCAAATGAATCTAGTGGGTTGAGGCCAACATTTGGAAATCATCGAGAGCTGAGAAGCAAATCTTTGAAGGAGAGTTGGAAGTTTAAAGGATTACGACGGCTCAGTAGAAAAGCGGCAACCAAGACATTAACAATATATTATTTCTTATATTTACGAGTTTTAATTTAATTATAGTATAATATTTTTTAAAAAATTTTTTTTATTTTATTTTACTGGCAATCCATAATAATTGAGATCAAATATAAAGCCATTTAAAGTCCAGATATAGAAGATTTAAATGTTCCTCAAAACTAATTGTTTTGTTTATTAATACTAAATATTTTTTTTTAAAAACTTAAATACTTTATATGTAAGAGTGATGACAAAAAGATAATTGGTGGTACATTTCAGGTTAAAAAAGGAAAAAATTTATTATAATTTAAATTATCCATAAAAATTCATTTAATTCAATGATTTGATTAAAGTTTATTTATGGTATAAAACCCATAAAATCTAAACTATTATATATTATTTATGAGTACTAATGTAATATGGAGATAAAGCTTACAAATTGTTTTTAACATGGTCTGCAAATAGAATCATCAAACATAAATTTTCATAAATTAACTAATGATTTAGGCATGCGGAATTCTCGACTTGAACTTGTATAAAGCGGTAAAATATTCATAGTAGAATCATTAATGTAATAGTTTTTATAAATTATAATAAATAATAAATTAATGCAATTTTAGACGAATAAAAACAATTAACTTATCCGACATATATGTGTGGATCAGATGAAAAATCGATAAAAGTATACGATTTTCAAACGCTCTCATACCCTTCATTTCACGATATGTTTTAATATGTATGGATTAGGGACCACGGTTTATTCAATCATATTCTGATTTTTATTTGCTATGACACTGCACAGAAAAACACTATTATTTTTTAAAAGTATGATATATAGTCTCTTTCACAAAGCGTCACCTATCAAAACCTAACCGATGGAATCGCTTCAATCTTATTTTGTTTTCTGTTTTTCAAAGTCTTCTTTTTGTTTTTGTTCTTGTCACTGGTTGTCATACAAGTTGAATTGCAGTTTCGAGAAATCAACTAGCATATATCACTCTCACTTGCATACGCTAAAGACGCATGTTACAAAGTGCCCAGTAGTAAAAATTTGTCAATACATACATCTGAAAATTGTATAATTGCATAAGATGCCCCACTTTAATTTCCATAAATATTCAATTGGCTTGACGCCAAACATTTAGGGTTCACTTATTCGTACAAATCAATTATAAATGATATACTATTAACTTATTATTGCGAATAAGGAGAAGTACATTTGTGATCAGGATTGCTTTTCGCACCAAAAAAAAAAAAGATCAGGATTGCTTGACATGGTGGTATGCACAAGGGACAACGTTTTGTTTAATGATATTGTGTTAGAATCTACGAGAGTAATGTAAATTAATTTTTGATTTCATTTATGAAATATAACCCAAGAATGTAGATTTAATTTAATTCAATCATAAACAGTTTCTTAAAAAAAAAATACTAACCTTTTAATTCATGCTAAATTAAACTTGATAGAGAATCAATTTATCAATTGATTTTCTCCTCTCTGACTAATTTCCTTATGTGATTTTTTGATGGAGAAGATTACCAAGTGTTTTTCCATTAGTTTTTTTTTAATGGTGGTTATTATTTTCAAATTGTGATTCTTTAGTTTCTTTACTAGAACATCACTATTTATATAATATTATAGTTATGACTTTTCACACAATAATTACTAGTTGTGTCTTTTCATTTTTAAATAACCATCAAATATATATTTCATGAATATTTATATATTGTATAAAGTAAAAGAAGAGGGTTATCAACACACCTAAATTTTAATGTCTTTAGCTGAAACCATCCATCACAATGAAATCTTTTATATTAGAATCTATAATATTACCATGAACTTAATCCTTATATTAAACCAAAAAACACATAAATCACACAACAATATAAATATTCTTACAAATAAATCTTATTATCCTTTGTGTATTATATAGATTTTTATATTTTCAGTTTGGTAGCAAAAATTTTCAACCACAAAAATACAAAAAACTATATTTATATAGTATGCTTATAAATATATAGTAAACTTATACTAAATATTTAGAATAGGATTTAAAATATTTGATTATGTTAATTATTATATTTATTTTAATAGTAATTTAATTGCAAGCTGACTCATTTACTTCATGATTAACATGATATGAGTTTAAGCTAATTTATAGAAGCTCATTTATAAATGAACTGATGAACTGAATTATAAAATATCGAAACATATGATGTAATCATCATAATATGCTACTAATGAAAGCCAGCATTGTTAATGGGTTAAGCCTTTGAAGGAGATTTGAGAATGGATTTTCAATATTGATACTTCCCTGGATTGGGCTTCATAATTAGCCTTTTCCCTTTTCTCTTGAAGATGAAAGCACAATGTCAATTATGGGCTTTGCATGCTTCCAAAGGTACTTCAACCTTTTTTCTCATGCAACAAAACCGAACTGAGGTGCCAAATGCTTCAAATGTAGATCAGCTGGGCATATAAGTAGTTTCTTCTTTTGGGGACAAGAGCTTCAAATGTAGTTTAGGAAACATATTATAGTCAAAGGTGATAATTAGGGATGTTTGTTTGCTTGTTAGTTAAAAAAAAAAAATTAATGGAGTTCGACCTCCTCTTATTTGAAAGGTAGGTCTGGAAAGAAATAAAAACAAGAAACAAAAATATTATATTCGGTGACAAAAAAGAAATAACAAAAAAATATATTTCTATATATATAGAAAACTCACAATTACCTTTACATTTAAATATATAACAGATGATTTTTCAAACAAAGAGAACAGTCAATAAACAAGAAGGAAACAGAAAAAGGAAAGTAGAGAAATTAAAATCGAGAGAGAGCTTGGGATAATAAAAAAAAAATACAGGGAGAGAGATGATGAAAGGAAACAAAGTGAAAATGGAAGAAGGGTTAACGGAGAAGCCTCTGTTAGATACAGAAAGGAATCAAGACGACAAAGAAGAATGTCGTACTACCAGCGTCGTTGTCTTCAGCACACTGGTCGCCGTGCTCGGCTCTTTCTGCTCCGGCTGCTCTGTAAAGTTCTTTATTATTTCTCGATATAATCACGATATAACCCTTTTTTTTTTAAAGCAGGTTTAAATCACTTTGTTTATATATATATTTTTTGATCGCAGGTTTAATCACTGTTTTTTGCATGCTTAATTTATTGATTCCTCTTTTTGGTTAGTAAAACTTTAGTTCCTGGCTTCTAATTTAATTAGCTAGGGTGTGTTTACATGTCAACAGGTAGGGTTTTCGTCAGCTTCTCAATCTGGGATCACGATAGACTTGAACCTCTCCATTGCTGACGTAACCACATCTTATCAAATACTAATTTTTCAACTTTGATAATATCATTACAACAGTTCTTCTTCTTCTTTTTTATTTTTTATTTTTCCAACAACACCAGAATGTAAGCTATAGAAATTGTTGCACAAATTCATCCACCGAAAATTTATTTTGTTTCTTTTTTATTTTTGTTAAACGGACCAAAATTTCCTGTTAACAAATTTAAAGGAAAAAAAACACCCACCAAAAAAAATCTTTGTCACTTTCAACATATGAATATCAATAAAAAAAAAATGGTATATCGAAATAACTTTAGCACAAAGCCGACAAACTCCCTGTGCAATAATGTATAATCATATTTCCGAACTGGTCAACAAGAAGATAAGACCGAATTACCAAAAACATATAAAATATAACATATTAATCTTCTCTGTCTTATAATCTAATATATATCCGTTTATGGGGGTAGTATTCGCTGTTTGGGTCAATCATGACATTCGGTGGGATCATTGGGGCCGTGTTCAGTGGCCATCTCTCGGATTTTCTCGGTCGAAAAAGAGTGAGCTAACTTTATTGGTATTTTATTATGATTTTTGTTGTTGTTGTTGTTTATTGGTATTGATATTTGTCTTTAAATCCTCCGTTTTCGTGGTGTATTAACTAGGCAATGTGGTTCTCCGAGATATTTTGTGTCATTGGTTGGACATCAATTGCATTTGCGAAGGTTTTTTTCTTTTCCTTTGGTAATTTAATATATCCAAATTAATATAATAAACCAATTTAACGTCAGTAGAGATGTCATGAATAATACAATTATAATGTGATAAGAACAAAGCGTATAATGTTGATTATATACTAAGGTTCTATCACAATTCTGTCAATATCACACAAATAGATAAAGTAAATATATTTGTAGTATTTATATATTTTCTTTTCTTAAAGGATCACTGGTGGCTAGATGCTGGAAGACTTTCCTTGGGAATCGGAATTGGGATTTTTAGTTATGTGGTAAGTCCGCTCATATATCGAATCCGAATAATATTAGCTAGTTACGTGAAGAGAAACTAGTATTCAAATACTAATATTTATTTCGACATGAATGTCGCGCACACTTTACAGTTATAAGAACATAAACGCATAAATTCAATTTGCGAACAGAAACTTTTGAAATTATTTTGCAAAAAAAATAATTAAATCTTAATGTCCTGTCACCTATGAGGAAAAAAGATACCGGTATACCTCGCAGAGATAACACCAAAGCACGTACGGGGAGCTTTTATTTTTGCAAACCAGGTACTGTCACACCGAACTGTATTATTGGACATATATGTATATCTCTGCATTTATAATTTTAATTTATAGTTATGGATTTATACGGTTTTCAGCTACTACAAAATTGCGGGATTTCGTTTGCATATATCGCTGGAAATGTAATCCACTGGCGTAAATTGGCGATACTCTGTAAGATTATCTTCTTCTTTTTTTTGTCATTAGTTATCCAAATTAAACTAAAATTTAGCAGATTCAAGGATACGGATTTTTGCGAATTTAATACTTTAATTATGGTACTGAAACTATCAACATGCTACGATATCATCAGGTCTGGTACCTTGCGTATTACAAGTTATCGGTCTATTTCTCATCCCAGAGTCGCCTAGATGGCTGGTAACTCCGGTGCTCAAGACATTTGATTTAAATTTAAATTTTCCATTTTTAACCAATTAAACCTAATTCAGGCAAGTAATGGCGAAGAAAGAGAGTTTGAATCCGTTCTACAACAGCTTAGGGGGCAAGAAACCGATATCTCCAAGGAGGCAAAAGCCATAAAGGTCCAAACATTTCACCTGATTATCCTCATATATGAGACATTTAACCGATTTTCTTGCTTTCAGGAAGTGATCGAGCAAGGTCCGAAAAGCCGAATACTAGACTTGTTTCAGAGAAGATACGCTCCACCTGTTATTGTAAATTCTTACTACTCAACATATATAGTGTATATATAAAAACGTTCTCTGGTCAGTTTGATCCCCAAAACAAAATCTCAACGTTTAATTTTTTAATTCTAGGTTGGGGTCGGTTTAATGCTACTACAACAATTATCGGGGAGCACGGGAATCACATATTATGCCAGTTCCATATTTGACAGAGGCGGTTAGTAAACGGGATGAATTTCATTTCTCACTCACATACCAATCAAAACTACCGTATAAACCATTTCTTAGGTTTGGTTTAGGTTTTCCAAGCAATACAGGGACAACAGTCCTAGCCGTCGTTATGGTACGGTAAAGCAAGTCCAATTTTCGGTTTAAAGCTTAGGTTTCTTCACTTCCAATAACTTTTAGATTTGTTTTGTTAAGTTTCGTAAACTTCCAATTCAAAACTAATTTACAGTGTATCATATATATTGCTTCATGTCTTATCTCATTTTCGATTTTGGATTTCCAACAGATGTTTTTATTTTTCCTTTCGGCTGCAGGTACCAAAATCTCTGATGGGTTTGATGTTGGTTGACAAGTTGGGTCGCCGTCCGCTCTTAATAGTACGTTAAACCAAAAACCACTAAAACCACTCTGAAGTCACTGATTCAAATTGTCAAACCGATTAATTCAACCATAAACCGGTTTCTAAATCGACAAAGGTATTCACGAAGTTGTTCTTGCAGTTCTCGGCTGTTTCACTTTGTTTATTTTCCCTACTATTGAGCTTCTCCTTCTCCATGCAGGTAAAGTAATCGAAAGTTGGAAAACCCAATTTTTTTTACTGATTTAATTATGGAACGGGACATCAAGATTGTTTCATGTATTAACCGGCTTTTTAACTTTACAATCAGAAATTTCACCTTTTGGAAGATCTGACACCGATATTGACATTCATCGGCGTATTGGTATGTCCACCGACACCCATATAACCATTTGGAATTCCAGTTTACGTACAAATTTCGCTAATAAGTTTAGTGTTTTTCGAATTTCTCCTAAAACCAGGGTTCGATCGTTATGTTTGCAATAGGCTTAGGTGGCTTACCGTGGATCATAATGTCTGAGGTAAGTTACTAAAATAATATCCAGTATCAAAAACAAGTAACAACTAATTTAATAATAAAAAATACAACTTATATAAATATTTTCACAACATATATATATATATATATAAATAATTACACAATATATCTTTTAAATGAAAAGACAAGACCACTAGACGTTACACTTGCATGTATTTTGTTAATTTGGCACACCCTGTCGGACCAAAATATCGAGGTTCGCAACTACAGGTTTAGCGTTAAATGTTAATCATTTCTAATCAAATAGAACTCTTTTGTTTTCGTATACTTTTGCAGATATTGCCGATAAATCTAAAAGTTTCAGCCGGTACTCTTGTGACTTTCACCAATTGGTTTGCCGGTTGGGTCATCGCATATACATTTAATTTTCTTCTCGAATGGAGTACCGCCGGTAGGCATCTATAGAATGGAACAAACAAAACTGGTTTCACGTATCTAACAGAAAAAAACAATTATTTAGTTGGGTTATAGAGAAACTCAAATGCTTTTTGTTGGATTTGATACGTTTGTAGGGACGTTTTTCGCTTTTGCGGTAGTGGCGGCGATGGCTGTTCTTTTTGTGTGGGCGTTGGTGCCGGAGACGAAAGGCCGAACCCTCGAAGAAATTCAGTCTTCATTTCCCAATCTTCTTCAATAATTATAAATTTGTTATGATACTACTTTTGTATTCGTTGTAATTAATTATGATGGGAAATATAGTAGTATGTGCAAATGAAGATACCGGTTATGTGTACCTTATTTTCTCATCAATCTTGCATATAATTACTTTTACTTTCTGGTTCACGTGCAAGTATTAGACCGTGTCACCGAAAGGAGTTAGGTCCAACCGTGCAAGATTTAGCTTAATGGACTCAATTTCATAGAACATGCACGTTGTCCAATTAGTACGTTTTATTTTTCTTACTTAGATTGTTTTATTTTCTGGCAGATTGATTGATCAAAATTCAAAAATATGTGAACGTTTCTTTGTGACTATTTATGCTTTTAAGACATGACTATATCTATTTACAAAAAAGGAAATATGTTTCTCTTCATGGGTTAAGATATGTGTGAGTGTGACGTAATAGGATCGTATCATTGTTTGTTTGCTTTTTAAACGCAACAAAAGTCGATATATAGGCCAATAATAGAACGTCCAACATTCAGTTTAATTCATTTCCGATATTTTTCCAAATAGTCATTAATTATTCTAAACATATCGAATTCAATGTGTACGACACACCTTAATATTTGACCCCATTATTAGATGATAAAAAAAGAAGAAGAATAACTACATGTCAATATGTCATAATAAATAGTTGTAACGAATCTCCATAATTTTTTATCTTCTAAACATTCTTCAAAAATGTAGAATATTTGAACAATTACGTAATTGATTACATATATTTTGTAAGAAGAAAACTAATTAACGTAGGAATGATGGTCTAATGTAATATTGGGCATCTTTGCTGAATTTAAATTAATGCAATTAAAAGTTAAAAAACTAATTAACGTGTATATATATAAAATATTCAGCTAAACTCAAATTCTTGAGAAAGAAGATATCAATGTGTAAGCCGTCCCGAATGCACTGATATATGATATATCATCTATGCATATATGATATATATAATCTTCTATTTCATGGTATTATTTTCGGCTAGAAGTACTAAACGCAAAAACATACTTAAATTTTATGTATCGTAACCACCACTCATAAATGATCCTTTTTTCTCTTTTCTTTTTAGGTTTAACCAAATGTATGTATATATATTACATCCTGGGATACCAAACAGAACTGAATTCCATTGAGAAATGTTTATAAAGACGTATCAAACGTATCCCCACGAGTGCATTACATAGAAAAGGACATCCAAAACACTCTTTTCTCCATAGACTATCACACGTTTTCCGCTCCCAACCAAAAGTACGAAATGGAGGCGGCGTTCACTAGATCTCTACCGGCCGCTGGAAACTTCGCCAACCTCTTTCCAACCGGAACTGCCCTCATGTTCGAAACCCTAATCCCGTCTTTCTCCAACGGCGGCACGTGCACAGATAAACCCGCCAACAAAGTCCTCACCATTTCCCTCATCTCCCTTTGCGCCGCTGCTTGCTTCTTCTCCTCCTTCACCGACTCTTTCGAAGGCAAAGACGGCCGCATATACTATGGAGTCGCCACCGTGAACGGCCTCTATATCCTCAACGACTATCCGGACGACGGTTTTGATCCGGAATCCGGGTTAACGGAACACAAGAAACGGAGGTACAAGCTGAGTTTTGTGGATTTCGTGCATGCTTTTGTGTCGGTGGTCGTGTTCCTGGCGTTAGCCGTAGAGAGTTCGGATTTTCGGAGGTGTTTGCTCCCGGAGGACGACGGCGACAATTGGGGTGGTATTATGGTAATTCTGATTAGGTATACTGGGGTTATGGTGGGGACAGTTGCGAGCTTCTTGTTGGCTATCTTTCCCACTAAACGGAGAGGCATCGGATTTAAGGGCATTGGTAATATTCCTTAATATATATGCACTTCTATGTTCGTATGGTCTAACCTAAACCACCTCTATGAAGAAAGTGTGAAAAATAATTATATATGCTGGTAATTTTATGTGGTATATATATCATGGTGAGTAGTTACCAAAATTCACCTAAATGCATATGGTTTGATTAAAACTTACAACGACCAATCGAGGGATTGTTTCATTATGATCTAAGTGTCATGCAGTGGAATTATTACGTATAGATCTTAGTGAAAACTCATTCTACTTTTTTTTCCCGCAAGTTTCAAACCCAAGTGAAATTATCGCTATGAGGATCTTAATATATAAGCCTAGCTATACCCCAGAATATTCCATGATTGTTCTTATCCCTTTCATACCATGGCCTCAAAGGCTCAAACTAGTGGATCATCTTATCTCAGACTGCCTAATAAGAATAAAGAAGCATGCATATATATGTTTTGTAAAAAAATATTGTAAAAAGTTTTACGTAACAAATTCCCAAACAGTTATCAAGAATTTGCACATTAGATCTTAACTAGGATCATATAAAAAAGATTATCATAATCTGTTTAGGCGAAAAATGAGAGTAACTTATTGTTTTTTTTCCCCCTATTTCGTTTTTTCATGGACAATCCAAAGTACCACATTAGAATTAAGAGAATGAACGAGCTGATGAAGTTAAATTTTTATATTGTTAATTAGAATAGTATAATAAACCATCATTTCATAGAAAACTACATAATAAATCAGTATTTTTTTAAATAAAAGTTCAATCATGAGAATTTAATCGTGAGATGATGGACTTTCAACTTCAGCAGAACATTTGTACTAAATTTCGTTAGTTCTCAAAAAGACTTGAGAAGCACAACGTTTGAGTTGATATCGAAACATCACCTTTCTAATCTCTATGTAGCATTCTTTTTCCAGCTTTTTTCAGACAACAATTTATAGAAACAGGTTTCTTTGTAAGAGTCTCGCATGGTTATTACAGTTCTTTCAACTGCGCCCCATCTTTTGATACAGCTTCGGATATACATTCAGTATTTTTGTGGAAGATTATTGAGCATATTACTAGCCTAGCCTCCACTGAATCTATCTCGCGACCGGGATTTGACTAATTGTTTGTCGTCAACATCTTCTCCACCCAAACTTAATTAGATACGCAAATGATAGTAAAATGGTAATTATGAAAAAGGCCACAAAATTGTTTTAATCTCCATTTTGTATATAATTATTAGATTACATTTTTCATTTGGTTTGCAACAACATATTACCTTTATTTCTTCAGTAACATATACAGATTGTATTAAATTTGTTTGTATGTTCTACACATATATTGTTTCTAAAGAATATTTCACTCAAGTCAATTAGTGTAACTATCGGAATCTTGAATGTATGTTTCTTGAAATACTCTAAACATGGTGATCATCTCACAAAGCCAAAGAAGAATCGTATTAGAAGCATAGGCTTGGTAAAAAGCTTTGTCTAGTTTGTCATCTTTATGATTTAGTATTACACAAATCTTTAACAAGCAAGAATAAGAAGAAGAAAAGGGAATGAACCAGCAGAAACATGAATCAGAAACATGAATCAGGATGATGGTGACTGTGATCCATCTCAGTTCAAATAAACGCTGTCCAAGACGGCAAAACCAGCCGCAACACCACCTTCATTTGATGACGAGACCTTTGTGCGCATCAGATAACCGCTCTGCTCGTTTATTATAACTCTCTCCTTGTTCCTACACGTTTCAGTTGATAAAAAATTACGCCACAGAGCAAGTAGAGACTGAATTAAGCATACCAAAAGACGAAGCTCTGTATGAAGAGGCGATGGGGCTGTAGCTGACTACACATTGAAACTATCAATAGACTTCTCCTTTCTACTTATCTAAAACTATGCTGTAAGAGTACCATCAAAACTCGGACACACGAGATGTAAAACCGTTTGTTTTTTCTTTTGAGTATAATTTAACATTAGATTAAAAAAAAAAACAAATTCTTCTTCTTCCTACTCTGTACCTGAGGTAAGCGCCATAGATTCCCAATTCTGATATAGCTTGATCTTTATGGTAAACGCCTTCTCGCACCAAGAACACGTTTGAGACTTTTGGGAATATCCTCTGCATTAGGATGTACGCAGCGTTTTCTTCCTCTCCTTCTTTCTGCAATCTCAGAAGGTTTTCCCTCACATCATCTCCATAGATGTTGTTTCCTGAAAAAAATCCAAGAATATACGCTTAGAATATGACGAGAAAAGTAGAAGACTCAAGGGAGACTTCAATTGTGTTCTAACCTCCGCCTTCTCTCTGAGGCTTCATAACGAACAACTCAGGTTTTTCAATTGCTTTCTTGATGATTTCTGGATCGTCCAAGCTCCAAAGCCCAGCAAAGCATTTCCTCAGCTTAGCTATGTCATCTTTGTTGTCCAGAAACCTGTTTATCGTGTTTTAAAGTTAGAAAAAGTTATCGCCTGTGAGAAAATTTGGAAAACGCTCTTCAGTTTCAGCATCTCTGCAAGATAAAAGGCAATCCATTTACCTCTCGAGAACACCTGGTTTTGCGAGTTCTTGCTGGATTTTTTTGGTGCCAGTTAAATGATAAGCTATAGACGGACATTTGACTGCTGAGGACTGCTCTATAAGCAACCTAGCATTCCATTCCTTCAAATCACAATATTGATTCAGAATTTTCTTGAAAAAGTCAAGCCACAATATAGGAAAGAAGATAACTTACTGATTCAGACGGATAATCTGTGGGAGAATAACCTGATCTAAAATAAACCACCGCCACTGCTTGGCCGCCACTGCAACAACAAAGACTATGTAACATAGCTTTAAAGAATAAATGCTTTTAAAAACAGCAATGCAGAGAACTATTTACACAATAAGGGTTCCATCCTCTTGCACACTCCCTTCATTTTCGACTTCTGCTAAAGTCTTCCTGATGGTTACAATACTGTGCGTGTTTTGAAGTTAAGGAAGAACAACACTTTTCTTTAGGGGGTACAAAAATAGAGGATTAAAAGTCGATATCGACCCTGGGAAAGCGGAGAAACAAGGTAAAAAGAGGATATTTTTCTCGCAATACACTGCTTTGCCAATGTTGATCGTACATGTTGCGTTCTTCCGGCTGCACAACTACCATGACTACCGCTCTGAGACAGAGAAAAACTTTATCTTTATCTTTAAACACAAAAACCTTTGGACACTAGGTAGTTGATCTTGATTCCAGTATTTTTTAAGCACAGTAAAAAACGCGTTCTTGGGCTAAGGCTAACCTTGGGTTATTGTACTCCAGCCAAGCTTTAGCCATTGCGTCAGCAAATTGGCTCGTGGATGTATTTTTGGGTACACGTTCAGAGTCTAGCCCCAGATGATCCCCATGAGATCGAAGCAATGACCTGCAAACAAGGAAAATAAGTAAAAAATGTAAAATTTTGCTGCATAATGGAACACAAAATAAAACAGATTATTCAGAAGATGCTGTATATATGGATGCACGTACTGGTGTAGCTCGCTAACCAGACGACCAAGGCCTGAAAAGGAAGACGAAATAGTATTCATCTCTATCTGAAGAAGTGATTTTGTTTCTTCATCAAGCATATAATCTGACCGGTGTAAACCCAAACGAATGTCCTGCGAACACAAACACACCCAAATGAATGAAATCCAGAACATTGTTACCGAGGAATCGAGATTAACATGACACCAGAGGCAACGTAACAGACCTCTTTCTTGTTGCTTTCTAGCATCTTGGAGTGAATGTCGAGAAGTCTAGATGTAAAAATGTCAACTTTTTTCGTTCTACAACATAAGAGAATCAATCAAAGGGCATGGTTGTTATTAGACGATATGCGCGAGACAGCTACTTTAAATGCAAAGCAGAAAGAGAGAGACTTTAGATTAGCTAACCTGGAGAGACTATCCTGAATGAATTTCCCATCCAAGCTGACACGATCAACCAATTCATTGAAAATGGGAGCAACTTCACAAGCTTGCTTCCAGTAACTTTCCGGGAATGGAGTCGGTAGCAATGCAATCGGGGCGTGCATCATCCCAACCCCTGGAACTTTTCCTGATTTCTGTAATCAAAATTCTCATCAAAGCCAGATTTTTCACCTCTCAAGTCAATAAGCACAATCCTTGTTCTTTCAATGATCCTTAACAAGCTTCATTCAGATCAAATATTGAGGTGATTATGAGATTAGCTCAGTTCAGGACAACGAGAATGATCAATCAGCTACACACGACTCATACAGATCATCAAGTTTGAACATTTCGTCCAACTTTATCGGAACACATGACCAAAACTCCTTTCTGTCTGATTGAAACATCAAAAGAGAGTGGCGCAACTAACCTGATAAGTTTTGTCACCGACGACGAGCCCGTTAAGGGAGGACCAGACGAGAGCATCATAGACCAGCTTGTGAACAAACTCATCGTCAAACTTTTCGACATCGAACATGGGTTTCTGTGCTGCCATCGCCAGGGATCTCCCACACCTCAAAGGAGCCTGATTTCTCAGATTTCTAGAGCTCTGGAAAAGGAAGCTGCTTGGATTGAGTTTAAGGGAAGAGGAGGAAGATGGAGGAGAAGAAATAGAGGAAGCAGCAGTGGCAATGAAAGTGGAAGAAGAAGAGTAAGAGAGAGAAGAGCAGCCACTGCCCATTTGCAACCGTGTAAGAGCCTTTTGGAGGATCACATCACGTTAAGGCATGTCCGTCAAACAAAGATCACTACGACTTTTTTTCTTTTTTTATCCTCTAAGGAAATTATATATTTTTTTAAGGTTTTAATATTTGAGATCTCTTTCAATAAATATGTACAAATTAAAAAGTAACATTTAAAAAAAAAAATTTAATTGTTGAACCAAATGATTCTAAATTTATAGGAAAAGTGTTTTAATAAAGTACAGCATAATAAAATTTATCACGTTAGAGATGCTTTTCGAGCACTGTCCAATTATTTAAATAATAATCACAAGAAAATTCAAAAGTTTTTTTTCTCCAAATTCTAGTCATCTACTAAAGAAGCACTGTTTTGGCAACATTTAAAACATCTTTTTTTCTGATGAAATGGTGAGGTAGGTGAGACTGGCTAGTAGTTGAAACTTGTCTTCTTATCTGTAGGACTTTGTTGTATACAAATTGAGTTTGGGAATGGATATAAAATAAAAAAATTCCAAGTAATGGGCCCGAAAATTAGTTAAGGAAAACAGAATGATGGTGGCATTTTGGGAAGGGGATCTGTCTTTTTTTTTTTTTCATCCAGCAACACAACTCTTGAAGATAGTATATTTTGTTACACTTGGTTGCCTGATCATAACGAATCCTCCACTAATGATTTTAAAGTAGAAGAGATCAAAGAAAGCGACAGAAGCAACAAAACCAGTCTCAGTTACTGAGGTTTCAATGAGGTTTCTACAAAGAGATCACCCAAAACATGCTGCCTTTTTATTCTTTCTGATCTTTGCTCTTATAAATGATTTACCTCGCAAAATCGCAAAGTGGATTTATCTGGGGCCTCATCAGATAACATTCAGGCTTAAATTGCAAGAGAAAATAGAAGAAAGCCAATTGTATAGAGAATACTGACTCAGCAAAAATCAGAGGGCAGGATGGATTTTATCCTTTGATGGAAATTCAATGCGGCCACAGAGTCGCCAGCAAGCTCCTGTATGGAATAGAGACTTCTCAAAGACCCAGATGTCACGTACAAGCACCTGCAGAAGCAACAAATTTGTAATTCACTTGCAGGTAAGAAAAGTTCTTTAATTTCCAAATTGTTTACCAGTGAGTTGAATCAAATTTCCCATCGATACACGCCATATATTAATTCTTAAGTATTGCAAATTAGTTGTAACCTAGAAACAATTATAGATTCCTCCTGATGCCCCTATTGCGAAATGAAAGGAAAGAATGATACAAGTATACTTTACCTCTTTTTTCTTGTCTCCAGCTACTACATTGCCTTTCGAATCGTATGCTTCAAATTTCTGAAGATAGAAAAGATCTCCAGAACTCAGTACAGCTTCAAATGCACTAGAAACAAACTGATGACTAAAGATAACACGGACCTGATGTTAAAAAAAAAAAAGATAACACTGACCTGCTTAGTCAGAAACTCAAGTGTCAGTTGGATGAATGCTTTACTGAGGTCCGTCCTGTCAATGCCGATCTGAGGAATTGTCAAAAGGCTTTAAAAAATAAGCGTGAGCTTGAAAAAACCACTAGTGATTTGTTGCTTCAGATTCAACAACTGTAATTCGCTGGATGAAAAAATTGCTCAATGTATAAACAAAATCAAGCTTCAAGAACTTGCCAGTCGAGCTTGTAAAGTTTTGATTTTTATGACCGGCTCAACCATCTCCCAGTAAACACTACCCCAAATGGCTTCTCTTTGTTTAATTTCATTCTTCAAAGCCTACATTATAAAGAAACCATACTTAACCACATCCTCTTATGATACAAAAACTGATAATCAATTGATTCAATTCGTTGGAAAGCTTACAGAATACATCCTTTCAGTTACGTTTTTCCTTATTGTCTTCTTGTCACCATTGGCCATCATAATGTTAATCTGAAGAAAAACTCGTGTAGCTAATTCAAGATGATTTGTAAAAAAATATTCACTATAAGAACCACAATAAAGTGTGCAATTAAATACCTCTTTGTATAACTCTAGTGCTTCTATGTAGAACTTATTCTTTGAATACCCAGTCTTTCTTAACTTTGCGATAGCGTACGCACTTCTTAGCTGAAATTTAGAGTTTTGACATGTTACTAGTATATCCTTAGGAAATATATTACAATCTAGATGATGCATGAAGATGGTTCAACCTCCCGTACGAAATCCTCTTTCGTTCTTTTCCAACCGCTTCTCGTGAAACATCTACAATTTTAAAAGAACGTAGTTATAAATTCAATTCAAGAAGAAAAACTATGCTCTGTGTTCCAATGTCGAAAAACTAGATTATACTTGGAACTTCCGAAAGTGATTACCAGTGAAACAAAATGCAAAAGAGGGGCCTTTTGGCATTAAAAACAGCATTTATCATATCTATATATTGTCTAATGCCAAACTTACCTCCGCCAAAACGGGATTTTCTCCTGGAGTGCATAGGGTTCGTAAACAAATCCAGGACTTACCATCGACACTCTAACGGCACCCTACACTCGTAAATAGTGATGTGAGACATCAAATCATAGGAAACAACTGACATATGAAACAAAAATGCAAGAAACAGCAATTGACTGAGTTACTTAACACACCGTTTTCTGTAGCTGAGGTGGAGCCTTTGTTTGCGTTGTAGCATACCGTTTGTCACTACTAAACGGAACAGACTCTGCAATCTAAAAAACACAAGAAGAGACAACAAGAATCATGTCTATGATCAGACAAAAAAAATTGGTCAATAAGACTCGTATAAAACACAGCCAATGATGAATCTGGTGATTACCATTGTAGATCGAAGCAAATGTGTGTTGGCGTTGTGGCTCTCATATAAACGTGAATACACGCTTTTTCCATGAGTGTCAGGAACTGGACATGTCAATTACATTACTCAAAAAGTACTAACTTAGAGGAAAATCAATGGAGAAATGGGATCTGGGTTCACAAAATGAGAACACTACCGTGACAAAGAGAAGAATGATAGCTCCTCCAACACCCGAATCTGAACTCATCTCCAACTTGAATCCAAGAGAAGTCATTTCCACTCCTAAACCTGGAAAACAATTGATGAAGAAGATAAAAGTGGATTCCTTTTAAGCTAATTTGAGTTATATATCAAAGAGAAGCAATGGGAAATTGGATGCAGAAGTTTTATGCATTTCCCTAAAACTAAATCAGAGGAGAAAGAAGCTAAAAGTTGAATCTTTTTAACGTAAAATCGAACTTGGAAAATTCCAAAAGTTCTCGAGCAGCTCTTGTGGTAACAGAAACGATTCATAGTTAGTCGACGCGAGAGACAAATGTTCCTAGTTCGATTTCACGCATTTTCCTAAAACGCAATCAAAGGAAAAAGTTAGGAAACTGCTTACGGAAATGGAGAAAATTCTCTCGATCCAGCTGTTCTCAACAACGAACGAACTGTCTGAAACCTCCTCACCAGCGCCATTTTCGATAACCAAGAAGAAATCTCAAAGAAAAACCCTAGCTTTCATTGATCTCTAGTCCCGTCAGAGGATCTCTGTCTGTTCGACTTCGATCGACAGGGTTTAAGGCGGATAAGATTCAGTACATTGCGGAGCACTGTATCTCGATATGTCTCTCTTCTAGACTGAAAACGTGTCACAACTCTGTAAACGCAGAGGCACGTTTCTAACGATTTGGCTTAAAGCATGAGCACGTTGTAACGACACAACCGCAAAAAAAACACATATTTTGATGACCAAACCGCAACTATGGGGAGACCCAAGTGAACGAACACAAACGGAAACGCGTAGGACAAGCAGCAATATCGCGTTTTCTAGGACGCTGCTGCTGTACAAGAAAGCTAGAAATCTCGCGTTTAAAAGAATCTTAATTTCTTTTGTTCATTACATTATACAGTACAATAACGAACATCACATCAAGGCCAAAAAAAAATGAATTACAAAAAGTGTTTCAAAACAATGTCCATTTCTCCCGTTTGGTCTTGATTCTTCATTTCTGGTTGGACTAAAATAGCGTTTCACGTTTCCTGTTAGAAGAAGAAGAGGATGATTTTCAATTATTGGACCGTCAGAGAAATGGCAGCAGATCGAAGCTTCAACTCATCTTCTTTCCATTTGGATTCCGGTGCAGCTGCTCCAGCGATAAAAACCTTTTCAACAATAACAAAGAAACACAGACGAAACAAATGATTCAATGACTCATATGAATGAATTTGGAATTATGAATCTCAAACAGTAATCTGAGTTTGCAGCACAGACCCTTCCCCTGTTCACAGCGGCTACTAGAGCAATGCGTTCTTCATCTCTCCCAAACTCGTAGAGGTAGTAATTTCTGCATACAAAGATAACAAGAAAATCGACTTTTATAAACAGAGATTCCCTTGAAAAATCTCCACTCAAGAACATAAACTCCCGAACTGATGAGAGTATTAGTTTAAAAGGAGACTTGCCTGAAACCTTCGTCTTCCTTAACCTTGATTGTACGAGCAGAGTAAATCGTTGCCGCACCTGCTTGTGGTTTAAGATTTTAACAATGACCAGAACCAAAAAGGCAAGAAGAATGAAAGGATTTCAAAGGCAAGATTGTAAGCGATTTTCCAATCTGCATATGATCTAGAGAACCTGGAACAAAGATTCTTGCAGCTTCCTTCAATGATCCCAATTCGGATATATCTTTAGCCTATTTGAATCAGAGATCATTTGGTTAGTAATGAGCTCACTGGACAAGTAAGTTTCTCAAATAGCGAAAATTTAAAACTTGTTAGGAAATGTTTTTTTTTTGTCGTGCAAACCTCTAAGAAAGTGATCTTAAGTGAATTTGAAGGGCGAATGACTACGCTCAAAACTTCTGATCTGCAACACTTAATTTGTCACACAAGTTTCAACTGGGTAACTTGTAACTGAATCCAACAGGTTACCAGGGAAGAGAGACAAACAATACCCATCAGGAGATGCGAAACGGGCGCCGAAAGTCTTTGGCTTTGCCTTGTCCCCATATAGAGACAACCCCGCAGAGTAATCCTAGAGCATGAGGTAACACACGCTGTTAAAAACAATGATCATTTCATCTAAAAAAACAAAGGAGTCGTACAGTGTTCTAATTCCGGCTTTGACACAAATACTACAGGGTCTGCATTTGAACTCTTTGTAACAATAACTCTTCTCTTCAGCCGGATATCAAATTGGGTAGAACAATCATTAATATGGATCCAACTTAGCAGCTAAAAATGTTTTCTCACTCACTGATCAATCAGAGACTGCCAACGTAAATGTTAAATTTCTACCAAGTATCATGATTTGTCCTTGACATTCACCATCTCAGCTCTTATCAAAAGTCTACACTTCCACCAAACGACCCAGTTCTTACATAATCTATTGTCAAATTGCAGATTGAGTAAGAGGCTATACCAAATTAAACTCATTAATTCGCATTCAAAAGAAATTGGCGACACAGATACACACCTCAGGCTCCATGACGTCAATAAACTGAGGAGGAACCCTGATTGAGAACCCATCGCCAAAGAACTGGAACCAAGACTTAGTGTTGGCAATGCCGAGTCTTCCCCGTTTGGGCGACTTCGACGGATCAGCTAGGGACTCTGGAAGTGGGTTCTGAAATATGAAGGAGACGAAACAGAGAGATGCTGTTCTGAGCACCACATCTCTCCTAAAGGTTGGATTTTTAAGAGCTGCAGAAGGTTCGAGCAGAGAGAGAATTTTGAGTCTATTAGGGTTTTGAAGTTTGGGGTTTGGCGGATGAAGAGAGAGGGAGTGAAGTAGGATGGCCATGAGGAAAGGAAGAAGATAGAAGAAGATTTCATCATGGCTTGTAATGGATAAGAAGTGTCCGGAAATTAGCTGAAAATAACTAGGAAGACAAAGGTGCCAGGTGAGGGGTATTTTAGGAGTTTCGATGTTATTAAGGGTCCTTTTAGTCATTTTGAAGCTTTGTATCTGTTTATGGGCCCAATCATTTCAGGCCCATTAGGCCTAATTGCTAATTTGATAGACTTCAGCACGGCTAGTCGCCTAAGTGATCTTCCGAGCTTGACACGGCGAAGTCATGGCGGCGAGCGAGAACTCAACGGGATTGGACACGGCGGATGGGGAGGCGGAGTCACGGTACCTGCATGTACTCTCTGCTTTCCTCGCAATGGAACCTGTGGACTCCGTCATTGCCCTTGCGAGGTACATACCACTATCACTTCCACCGTCGCGGCCATGAGCTTCTGTTTTTAATTTGTTCCGGCGTTTTGATTGTTGCTTCTGTATGTCCTTTCTCTGTAGAGGGTGTTCCGGAGGATCAATTACTGATAGCGTCCAGAGATTTTTGTGGGAAATTTGCGTAAAAGCTGTAAGTAAATTGTACTCTCCTACTCTGCTCTATTCAGAGAAATTCGAAAGCTTTTATTTTCCAAAGTCAGTTTCTTTATCCGTTTTCTCGGAGGAAAATAATAGAAACTTGAGTAGTAAGTTACTGTACACTTGTTCATCGGTGTAGGCTGCGAATGGTAACGCATCATACGCGAAAAAGTTACTCAAGAAACTCATAAATGAAGTTGAGTTGGAGCATGGTGAAGTGTTAGATGAAGTGTATGAGGAGTATGCTCTGTACATGTCGGCGGCTTCTAAGGTGTAAATTTTTTGGTATTGAAGTTTTCTTGTTTTACGTGATTTATGGAAAACAGAATTAAGTTTGGTTGGGTGTTTAGGAAGATACACTGGTGAAACAAAACATTAGGATCACCAAATTCGTCTCTTTTCTTTTCCCAGAAGGTAAAATCTTGTCTTTGGTGTGTATTTTTGTTTTCATTGTTCATACAATCTTTTCTATGGGGATGTGTTTGTGGACTCTCACTTGTTGATTATTCTTAGTAGGTTTATACAAACATCCAAGTTGTCCAAGGTCAAGGAAATTAGTTGTTCCGCTGCAATGTTCATTGAACATGCTTGAAGGAGATACCGGGTACGACTCTTTGACTGTATATGATTATTTGACTGTCATAGATTCATTTAGATGCTCGAGTCTCCTTTTACATTGTTTACCTTGGGTCCTGTCTTTCGAGCAGGTGTTCAATCTGGCCGTCAAGTCTATTTCTGTCAGAGTTTGTTTTGTCATACCCAGAGTTATTCACTGATAAATCCTGTTTTGAGGTTAGTTTGGCATCATCAAGTTTATTGACTGATGAGATTTACGATCTGATCTTTTTTGCTGTTCACTTTCATTATTCGATGGAGCCCTGTTTAGGTTGGTTCTGGAGTTGGTATGGTTGGAATTTGTCTTGCACATGTAAAGGCAAAGAAGGTATTCTTAATTCCTTATTACCAACCTTCTCATCATAAGTACAAAGCTATGTTGAGTAACAATTTTTTCTTGTGCAGGTGATACTAACAGACGGAGATCTTTTAACTCTGGCTAACATGAAGCTTAATTTGGAGAGGAATCACTTAAACTATGATGACGAGCCGCTCAAACAACCCGGAGAGGCTCATAGTACAGTGAGTGGGAGTTTCTTTGTGCTTTCCGATTCAGAGTATATATGATACACTTAACTGACTGTTTCTCCATTAGCAGCGAGTTAAATGCATGCATCTTCCATGGGAAACTGCATCGGAAAGTGAACTGAGCGAACATCGTCCAGATATTGTGTGAGTAAACCGACAACCATTTGGTAGAAGATGTTGCTTATGTCACTAACCTTTACGTTCTTATCAGTCTAGGCGCAGATGTAATCTATGATCCGTCATGTCTCCCTCATCTACTTCGGGTTCTAGTATCCCTTTTAAGGAGACCACCCCAAAGAGACAATGGCTCTCTCGTGACTGAAGACAGAGGCACAGCACCGCAAGGAAGTAGCCCTGCGGTGGCTTATATCGCATCTGTGATCCGCAATGCAAACACTTTCAATGCGTTCTTGACACTTGTGGATCAAATGGACCTTTCCATCACAGACTTGACCGGAGAACTTAAGCCTCCGTTTGAGCTTTTACCGTATATGCATTCGTATGACCGCTCAAGCGTCCGGCTCTTCTCCATATCCCCCAGATAATGTGTTTAAGCAGTTTAGTTTCTTTACAATTGAAACTACAGATTCTTGGACCGTTAATCGAAACTTGTTCCAAGATGGTAGTTAGTTGGTCAGGTCAAAGGGTTGGTGGTTGAAATCGCGGTGAGCGTTTCATGTGGTTGCAGATCAGATTAAGGCTTTACAAAACAACCGTTAAACGCTATCTTTGTTTGTTACTACTAGATATGCTAGTGGTGACTTCTATAAAAGTTTAAACTTTGCAGAGTTTGGATTTGAGGAAAATTATCATACTTGTGATCTTCTACAGATATTTGTTTTAACTCTTTTTATTTTATTTGGAGAAACCTGTTCACTCTGACTTTTCTGTTCTGTGACAGTGATATGATCTTCAACAATTATTTGATTTATGGTTAATACAGAAATTGGAGAATCTCGATTTAGATGGGTTATTTTATTAGAGTATCACTCACCAAATTCGATGTGTGGTAAGAGATAAGATAAGTTGCTTAAAAAGCCTTAAACTAATCGAAAATCTATATATCAATCGGCCAATGGGGTAAAAAAATTTGGACATCTCTAATCTTTCCCAAAAGTGAGAAAAAATAAGTTTCATCTTCTTTTACAAGAAGTTTGGTTTTTTGTTAGTATATAAATATAGAGAGAGATACAGACAAAGGTCAAAGGCAATAATTTTTTTACTTGAAGTTGAGTGGAGTGATTGCAGAGCGAAGTGTCTGTTTGGTTTCAAAGCGATCGTCGTTGATGGAGGTGATTCACGGATGGTCTGCTCCAAGATCACTCAGCACCACTCTCATGTACTCCTTTGCCCAGGTACTCTTCTCTTAATTTACCTTGAAACCTAAATGGAACAGAAAACAAAAGTAACTTGTCCTGAGTATGTCTGCAGCTGTAAGATGAAATAAAGTGACTCCGATCTCGATTCCTCTTTTTGTAAATAAAAATTCATTGGAAATGTGATGTTTTTGTTTGATGCCCATCTTCTGAGCATTGAGGAAGCAGGTCTCTCTGTGAATTGAGAGAAAAAAATGGATACAGATTTTGATTTTATGCTAGAAAGTTCTGAATAAAAGCTATAACATTTGACTCACTCTGAAACTTTGTCTTCTGGGAGTTGTATCTTGAAAAGATGTTTTGGTTTAATCACTCAGAGAGACGACACTGAAGTGCTCGACGAGCCATTACACGCTGCGTTCCTTAAGGCTACAGGTTTTGATAGGCCATACAGAGATGAGCTTCTCTCTAAAATGGTATGTTAGTTTCATTTAGGTTTCAAGTTAAGACAGTGCTCTGCTCAGTAATCGTTGACAGAAAGTAATATAACTTTAGCATTTTCTGATAGGAGTGTGATGGTGAAAAGGTGGTGAAGGACATCATTTATGGTCCAGGAAAGAAGAAATATAGGTTTTGTAAGGTTATACTCACTTCTCTTTCTGATTTAGAGACTTCAATTTCGTTCTATATCACACTTTGTTTGGGATGTGATTGTGATTCATGTTGTGTTTCGGGCCCTTCTATGTACAGCATATATCGAAACAGCGACTTCCTGGTTTGCCAAGCGAACTAATGAGTAAAGGAAAGCACTTCATCTTGATACGCAATCCCCTTGACATATTGGTAAGCTTCTCAAACTCAATTCTTCTACGTTATGGGTCGGATCCTTAAAAGGTTTGAGATGTTTATTCTCATAGTTATTGTTTGTTTGTGTTTTCTTCCAGCCTTCCTTTGAGAAGATACACCCTTCATCGTTTCTCGAATTGGGATTGGGAGAGTTAGTTTCGATATACAGCGATCTCTGTCAGATGGGAACACCACCAGCAATCGTCGATGCAGATGAGCTTCAGCGAGATCCCGAGGTTTTATTGCTGTATTATGAAGATTTTGACAAGAAACTCAATTCTCTTATGTAAGAAGATGCTTATTTGCTAAACCATTTAACTATTTTCAGGCTACATTACGTGGTCTTTGCAATGACTTGGAGATCCCGTTTCAAGCCTCTATGCTCAAGTAAGACTCTTTAGCATTCTCTTGGATTAGACCATAAACAGAAAAACAATGACTCATTTTTGTGTGTTTTCTTAAAGATGGGAGGCTGGTCCAATACCAGAAGACGGACTGTGGGCGTCATCGTGGTACAAGACTCTTCACAAATCAACGGGTTTTTCGTCTCCTAGGAAATATCCTCATGTAGGGTCCCGAGGTCACTGTAGTTAAAATATTCTGGAACTCAAAGCATCATTCAAACAACAGTGTTTTGTATTGTTTTCAGACGTTTTCGTTGAGGCATTACGATTTGCTGGAGCAATGTTTACCGCTATACAACATTCTCAGGCGCCACGTGAAGCAGAAGTCATCTCTCTTGACCAGCACCTTACCTACTCCCAGTCTTCCAGTTCCTGAAAATGCTAAACTTTTTGCTTGGGTTGGTGATGAGATCGTGCCACGTGAGATGGCGAAGGTGCTTAAACCATACATGGATCTCTGTTTGTTATATGTTGCTTCATTATGTTTCTGCTTTGAAACTCTGATGTTCTTATTTCTCTTTATTCTTGTTTAAGGTTTCTGTTTTTGACTCGGTCGTGCAAGGCGGTGACTCTGTATGGGAAGGTCTTAGAATATACAAAGGAAAAGTATTCAAGCTTGAGGAACATCTAGATCGGTAAAAAGCAAGGCAGAGAGTAAAACCTGAACAGTTTTTCGAAGTATTCTTATTAATATGTTGAAGTATTGCATTTAGGTTGTTTGATTCAGCAAAGGCTCTGGCTTTCAACAATGTCCCAACCCGCGAGGAGGTAAGCATTTGATGAAGATAAAATCGTTGTCATACTTTGGAATTTTGGGTTTTGAATGAAAGTTATCACAACGGAAAATTCACAGATAAAAGAAGCCATCTTCAGAACTCTCATAACCAATGGGATGTTTGACAATACACATATAAGACTGTCTCTAACTCGAGGCAAAAAGGTATTAGTTATACGTTTTACAAAGCTCAAAGTAATTTATACGCAGGAAGATGCTTCTTTCCGTTTTCACTCTCAATCTTTTTAAACTCAAACAAGCTATGAATTTGTTAAGGTCACTTCTGGAATGAGCCCTGCATTTAATCGTTATGGATGTACTTTGATCGGTAAAGTTTCAGATTTGTCTCTTGCAAGCATACAACTATAGTCTCTGGAATATGGTTTTGGCATGAAATTTTGTTAGCATTATCGTTTTTTTTTTCAAATCATTGTAGTGCTTGCCGAGTGGAAGCCTCCGGTATATGACAACGATGGTGGAATTGTACTGGTGACTGCAACTACACGCCGCAATTCACCCAACGTATGAAATTGGTCCCATTGCTTTAACATCTATTTAGATGAGAAACACATTTACTCGAAAGTGTTTATTGTCTATTATTTTTTATTCTCTCTCTTCTCTTATTTTTCAGAATTTGGATTCTAAGATTCATCACAACAATCTCCTGAATAACATACTCGCGAAGGTTCCATCTTTTGCCCCGCATCAAGTTAAATCCGTGATCATGTCTCATCATTTTAAGATGCTTTCTCTGTAATAATGACACAGATTGAAAGCAATAACGCCAACGTCGATGATGCAATCATGCTTGACAAGGATGGCTTTGTGTCTGAAACCAATGCGACCAACATTGTAAGATCCTCAAGAGGCCGAAAAAAGCCTACTTAATCTGTGTTTAACGTTTGAAAAATAAAACGGTGGAGGAATTCTGTTTGAGCAGTTCATGGTGAAGAAAGGCCGAGTTCTCACTCCCCGTGCTGATTACTGTCTCCCGGGCATCACCCGAGCTACTGTAAGAGAAGAAGATTTACATTCTTTCTTCTAACATATCTCAGTGACTAAAAAATAACAAATCTCATCAATGTTAGGTCATGGAACTGGTGGTGAAGGAGAACTTCATCTTAGAAGAACGAAACATCAGCTTGTCGGAATTTCATACAGCTGATGAGGTTTCCTCATCTTTTATCTCTTGAACGTAGAATCTTTAATGATCCAATAACTTGTTACTTATTTTCAATCAATCAACTTTCTTCAGGTATGGACTACAGGAACTATGGGAGAACTCAGCCCGGTACATATACAATCTCTACTTTAGTCAATACAATCAGGGAATGTAATGATTCACTGATTCTGAATCACTGAAAAGAAAAATAAAACTCAAATGTTTTTGAGTAAATTTCTTCTTGCGATAGATATTAACTGCCGAGTTCATTGCTTTTAGGTTGTGAAAATTGATGGGCGTGTGATCGGTGAAGGAAAAGTAGGACCTGTAACAAGAAGATTGCAAAGCGCTTACAAGAAATTGACTGATGATTCGGGAGTCCCAATACCTACTTACCAAAAACCTTGAACCATGTGTTTGATCATAGAACACCAAAGGTATACGTTGCCAAATGTGTTACTCATGAGTCTTGGGTATGAATCTTACTCATGAGTCTTGGGTATGAATCACGTGCTTAAGCTAGATACAAATCTCAATTAAGCGTCATTATTTTTAAACTATAAACAGAACGTTAAACAAAGGGAGCTTTCTTTTTTGTCATTTCACAAGTATCATCAATCATCATTGGTTTTGATTTTGTTTTTACATATGAGTCAAAAACTCAAAAAGGGTTGGTTTTTTATTTCGTCTTTGCAGAGTTATAAAGTGGCATAGGAACAAACGGCACGTAGTTTATATGGTGAGCGAAAACGGTGGGTAGTTTACGTAAGGCCATAGAAAACAACGCATTGTTTTCACGTCGTGAATCGAAAGTGCGTGATGTTCTTAGCTTATGTGGGTCAATGAAAGAACAGTTGGTCGCGCCGCGACCAAGTCAAGTCAGCCTCTCCTTGTTTGACTTTATTTACTTTGTTTTTTCCTTCCGCAAGAATGATAAAGTTTTGACCCAAAAAATAAAGGGTGTAATGATAATACTATTATTTGCCTTTAATATTCTAAGCAAGTTTAAAACGATATAAGCTTCTTACGGTAATATTGTAGAATGTAGAAGATTCTCTTCAAATTAATTATTGTTGCAAACGTAATTGGTTTGTTTTCGAGATTAACGATGGGGTGACTAGGACCAAATACTGTGAATATGTGGTTTTACAAGATTTTGTGATTGGTTAGAAAAAAAAACTGAATTGCTAAATCATTTAGCCATTCCTCATCACGCGGACTTTAAAGTCGTTAAAGTTATAATTAAAACCATATTTGAGTTAGTGATCACGATAGACCTATGAAGCTACGATGCAGCGATGGCTAAGGGTTTCTAGAAGGATGTGAATATCAAAGTAGGACCTACGAATGGTGGCTAGGAAAGATTAGTAAAGAGAGAGCATTTTAGAAAGTTTGGTTGTTCATGTGTGTTTTGTCCTCGCCATCACATTTCATTATCATGTTTAAATATGATGGTCTTCCCTTCTTGTGTGGCAACTAGCAAGTTCAAATTTTGATTTGTTTCTTTTCTTTTGCCATAACAGTCATTTTGATGATATTTAAAAATGTAAACAGTTTGTTTAGTACCAAAGTCAAGTACTTAAGTAGTAAAGAAGGTAGCTAAGATGGAAAAAAAAAACTGAGACTTCTTAGTTATAACTTATAAGTATAACCTATTTCGTTGTACAATAGTTAAAGGACAGTTAAAATTTTTAAATAATGGTAAATATGTTTTCACGTTTAAAATATAATCTGGACATTATTTAAACTACGCAAAATAATATTTTGAAAAAAAAATGTCACTACACTTTGTTCCAATGCAACTTATTAAGCTTTTTTCAAACTAAACTAGTTTAACAACGAACGATTGAGACTTGCCGGTGAAAGAGTAAAAGAATATGAAATTGACCATTAGAGAAAGGGGAAAAATGATTACCTTAACAAAGAAAAGAAAAAACGATTCCTTTCATATACAGAGGTGGATGATGAATTGATAAATGAGACCATGTCAAAATCTCCAGAGTCACCGAAGTGTTACGACTTTCACTGCCACCTCAATTGGAAAGTTCTCTCTGCCCGCGTGGCGCTCAATAAGTGACACATTTGCTGATGACATATCCCCTAACTGGTCCCACCACCCTCTTTGAGTCGTTCCTCCTCTCTTCTTCTCCAAGCCTTCAAACTTTTCAAATATTTCTCTATAAACTTCAGATTCTTCTCCTCTCATGTCATAATAATAACCAACTTCAATTTAAAAAAAATAAAAATCTAAACTGTGCTTTTGGATTTCCAGAAGCATGAAGAGCCCCCATCTTCTCGCCGGCTTACCGTTTTTCCGGTTGACCAGAAAGCAACCCGCTTTACCAACTGTTGTCCTTTTTCTTCTATTAGCCGGGTCGGAGCTAGCGTCGGGTCAAACAAATGAACCCGGACCATCCAACCCAAACAACCCGTATGAATACGGCGGCAGGCTAAGTGCCCCCATGGCTGTGGTCGTGGTGATCGTAATCGCCCTTCTCTTCTTCATGGGCTTCTTCACCGTCTACATCCGCCACTGCACGGGCGCAGCCGACGCCAGCGTTAATCCTAGGGTGGGAGCGAGGAGAGTCACGAACGCGACGGTGGCGCGTGGTCTCGACGCGTCTGTGATCGAGACGTTCCCGACTTTCGTGTACTCGGACGTTAAGACGCAGAAGATCGGGAAAGGTGCGTTGGAGTGTGCCATCTGTCTGAACGAGTTTGAGGACGACGAAACGCTGCGTTTGCTACCTAAATGCGATCACGTCTTCCACCCTCACTGCATCGGTGCGTGGCTACAGGGTCACGTGACTTGCCCTGTTTGCCGCACGAATCTCGCCGAACCGCAGCAGCAGCCTGATGAACCTGTCGAACCGGCAGTAGTAACCGAAACGGATCTCGAGTCGCAGCAATCGGTGATTCCTGAACCGGCAGTGGAACACGGTGGGAGTGTTGCTACACGTGTCAAATTCCCGAGGTCGCACACGACGGGACATTCGGTGGTGTTACCTGGAGAATGTACCGAGCGGTTTACGTTAAGGTTACCGGATGATTTAAGGAAGAAGATAATGGCGAATTGGAAGATGAACCGGTCAAACAGTCTTTTGGTTCTACCGAGGGGAGGAAGCTCCAGGAGTGGTAAAACGGTTGACAAGTCAAGGGCTCGATCGGACCGTTGGTTGTTCCGCAAAACCCCATCGTTTATGTGGCGGAGCCGGGACGATGGTTCGATTAGGCTAGGTGGTACCGGTAGCATTAGAGCAAATGCAGTAATAAGTCCGACCGGTGACTCGGTACGAGCAGACCGGTGGAATTTTCTTAGAAACCCGTCGTTTCTATGGAGGAATTCACCGGTTCCTTCGCCGAGAGTTGAAGTTAATAAGGACGGTGAAGGAACATCGTCGGCTCAAGTTCACCATACTGGTACAGCTGGTTTACCTAGTGGTTCCATTAGGCTACCGGTTTAGTTGACTAGAACTCATCTTTTATCAGAAAGCTTTCCTCGCCTTTTTTTCCAAATTCTTTTTTTTGTGCATTGTTCATACAATAGATCTTACGTTATTCTTTAATTTTCTCTATCTTTTCTTGTAAGATATTGAAATGTCAATCCCATGGACAAGGAGATTGTTTTGTTGTATTATGTGCTTTTTATTCGGAAAGAAAATCGATTTTATAACATCTGCTTTTATTAAAATAGTTGTGATACGTGATTCGCGAAGATACATAGTCACAATGTGGCTTGCGAGGTTACATAAGGAACATAGAAATACAAGCAAAATGAATGGATCTTTATAAGCCAAGCAAGGAACAAAAAGAATAATGAGTCAAATATTGGGTGAAGATTAGCCTCTATATTTTCTTAACACTATTATTCGGCCGGCGACCAGGAATACATGGAAGATGAGAGAATATAATTTTATTTTATGCCAGATTTGTAATTTAACTTATACAATATAACTTTGTTTTTGTAGATTCTGATGCAAACATTTTAAAATAGTCAGAAATGTTATAGTTTGGTTTCATCGTGTATCGAATACAATAAATCTTCATAGTTAATACGTTTGTCATCGATGATTGCTTAAACTTTTTCTAAAGTGTTTTAGATGATTGTACTAATATTAGAATATGCTATTAGGACAGACTCTATGCCCATGTATTAATTAGTTCAGACACTTCAGATCACTTCAGATAATCTTATCCTCACACAGTTCCGACAATTAATCATTTGAACTTTGATATACGAGATACCCTTACCTGAGAGACCAAAAATACCATGGCAATTTCATTCCCATTTCAACATCATCTAGATAGACGACGACTGTTGACCAAAAATAAAATAAAATATGGACCACGACTAGGTCGTCTTCATACTTGTTCAACAATTTAAATAGTTACGTACGAAAGTTGCCATTAGTCAATTACGTTCTAGAAAGATAATCCGTAAATTACCCAAAGTCGTGATAACGTTTGGCTCAAAGGAGGGTGCCATACAATAATACTAAAACTAATAATCAAAACGTTAAAACACAGACGGAAACGTAAAGGCAAACATAGACACACAAAAACCGTTGTTGCCTATATTTATTACATGATGATGTGACAAAACGAGATGATGACTGATGAGTATCTCAATATTTACACTCACAAATTGCGATCTGGTGTATCTTACGATGAGAATCATGTTCCTATGATTTCTATACATGTTCGGTCCTAAGTAGTAAGTCCAATTTGAGAAAACCCATAGTTGTAGTTGTAGGCTTGTAGCCCTCATTTTTATCGATGAATTTTTGCCCTACATTTTTAAAAAATTTGTTTGGTCTTGTGTAAAAATTAGATAAAACCTGTATGAAAAAGTCATGAATTCTAAATTTAATATGATAAAACGGCCGATTGTTTTTTATATATAATTTTGCGGCCTACTAAAATTTAGAACCAACTCTGTTGTGCCTGATGGATTGCTTTGGAAAAAATGACTATTAAAGAATTATGCAGATAGAGAATCAATACAAAAAAATGAGCACTAACAACGATCGAGGACTTGTAGTTCGCAACAAAGAGCCTGAGCAGACTGTATATACATCCATTCTTGAACATATTTTAATTATTGATTATCCGAATTTAAATTTGCAAATCATAATTATTTTCATCCAGATCTGAATTTGAAAATTTCAGATATTCAAGTTTTTTTTCGTAAACTCCATCAACACTTCATTTGATTCAACACACAGTATTTATGGGGCACTACTTTTCAATTTTCATCAGTAATCAGAGACATAACCGGCCAATCAATTTCTGAACCGGTGTTATTGTGAACTAGAATACCGGTTATATCACAATTGGCTTAGCCAATCACATTGATATCAGTCAAGGAAATAAATAAAATACTATTGAATGAATAAAGTTCTGAAAGGAAAAAAAACAAAAACGTTCTTCTTCTTCTTCCTCCGAGTGAAAAGGTTTTGGGAACGAGACCCGAACTCCGTAGAACGGGAATACTACTAGAACACGATGCATTCGTTTGGTTACAGAGCGAATGCTCTGCTCACATTCGCTGTCACAATACTGGCTTTCATTTGCGCGATTGCGTCCTTCTCTGATAACTTCAGTAACCAAACTCCCTCTGCTCAGATCCAGGTATGCGTTTGTTTATATGCAATGATCTCTTTGTGTAATCCTGGATCTATATATGCATGCTTTCTTTTCTGATAGGGTGAAGTTGTTTAGATCCCTAATTTTTGGTTGGATTGTAGCGTTTGCGGTGGAAAACGTATAAAGGTTGAGTTTTTTTTTTGTTTTTTTTGGGGGTGCGTGTTAATGGTTGTGCTATGGTGTGCAGATATTGAACATCAATTGGTTTCAGAAGCAACCTCATGGAAATGATGAGGTAAGGTTTCGTGCTCCTCCTTATGTTTGTTTTTCCTTCATCGGATGATATTTTGGCTTTCATTCTTGATGGTTGAATAAGATCAAAAGCCATGGCCTTTAACTTTATTCTGTTTCTTGAATTTGATGGCCATAGGGGTTCAGATGCGAGTGTATATTTGAACATCGTAGGAAAATATTTACATTAGCTACTTACTCTTGAAAGTCATATTGAACTCAAATTGTTGAAGTTGTTTCATGTACCCCAGATGTGACATTAGTTTATAAGTACATACTAGGTTATTTTCAGCTCACGGACACACCACGAGTTTTATCCTCTTTACTTGTCAGGCTGCCCTTTATCTATATTCTCGCTGCTTAGCATTTAACCTGTTTTCAGGTCAGCTTGACATTGAACATAACAGCGGACTTGCAGTCACTATTTACTTGGAACACCAAGCAGGTATAGCATCTGAAAATACACCAATGCTAACCTGAGATCTCCCCAGTCTCATATTGTCTTGTTGGATACTTCTCTTTGTATGGTCGGATGAACGTAAAACTAACACAAACGAAAATGTTTGCAGGTGTTCGCTTTTGTAGCAGCAGAGTATGAAACCTCGAAGAATTCCCTGAATCAGGTATGAAACTACTTTGCTTCAAACGCGTAGACAGCCTACTTCTCTCGTTGTGGATAAGTACAAGTTCAGAGTTATGTGGTTTTAGTGTTGTTACCTTCTTCATGCCTGTGATGTAGATCAGGACCCTTTTGTTGAGATACCATGAACCTTTGTCATTTTTCACAGGTTTCACTCTGGGATGCCATAATACCCGAGAAAGAGCATGCCAAGTTCTGGATACAAATCTCAAACAAGTACCGTTTCATCGATCAGGTAAGCATTTTCCCTTAAAACACTCGTCCTTCGCATTCCTTGTAATTCTTCCTGGCAAGAGTATCTGATTGTCGTCAATGGGATCTTTCTAGGGACACAACCTCCGAGGGAAAAACTTCAACTTGACACTGCACTGGCATGTCATGCCCAAGACTGGCAAGATGTTTGCTGACAAAATAGTAATGTCTGGTTATCGTTTACCCAATGCATACAGATGATTATGAAGAGCCTCATGCATCATCTAGGAAAGAAGAGAGTTATGTTTAAGGTATTCAGTTAGACTTGAGACGCCTTAATGGCTGATCTGTATACTTGCCTACTTGGAACATATATGTTAACTGATAAAAAATTGAAACATTGTTTTGGAATGAACGGATGAGCCGATAATTTATACACTAATCCTTGGGCTCTTCATCGACTCTTTTACTAATTTCGTACCATTACTCTGTCTGCTGCATATACCTAAACACGTTGATCGCGCTAGTCAAATTCATGATTTCGGCTTAGAGGGATGAAGTTTCTGCATCATTTTCAAGCCATGGAGTTGCTTCAGCTTTCACCATCGTTTTGAAGTGCTATTGAAGTGCTATTTCATTAATTTCCTATTGTTTTGTCCAATGGTAACAAGATTGGACGCATTCATCACATCTAAATGCAGACGAATTCGTCAAAGTTTAGAACTTGTTGGATATATATCTCATCTGAAAGATAATGAATTAAAAACAAAAGAATCCTCGAGAAAGAATAAACTATAGAAACAAACACTTTTTAAACTCTTCTACGAGATCTCCTTTTACCAGGAAGAACTGAAGAAAAAGACCTCACCCTCGAAGCTAATTTCACAAAATTCTCTTTCTTGAATCCAAAAACCAGTGAAGCAATCAGACAGAGAAACCCAAAGACCAAATATCTCGCCTCTCTCTTCAACTCTTTCACCACAGTGACACCAAATAAGCAAAGCCCTAAAACCTTCAAAACCTCTTCACTCTTAATCTCTTTCCGAGAGATTCTGCAGAAACCATAAATCCACAGAATTACACAAACAAAAATCAAAATTGGTACTCTGTTTCGTTTCCTTCTCCACCCATCAAATCTTCCCCATCCTCTCCAAAACCCTGCCCCTCCTCCTCGTCGTCCTCCTCCTCCATCTACGCCGCCCAAATCAGCAATGACAAGATCTAACGGCTGCGGTAAAATCTGGAGATTAGGGGAGAGTAAAGACAGTGAGCTGAACAGAAACTTCGCAATTCTTCCGTGCCCGCCTCTTTTTTTCCTCCTCCTCGCACAAACAACCAAACTTTGGAACTGGGTTCGATGTGAAATCGAAGGGAGCGACATAGAGACTCGAGGTATTGATGAAAGTCTTGGACTTTGTGGATTAAGCAAATGAAAGCCATTGAGATGCGATGTTAGACGAAGAGTCATCATCAGCGCAATTTCTGTCTTCTTGTTTCTCTCGTCTAGTAGAAATAGCCGTTGCTCAATGCGTATGGGATTGTGTGTTGTGTCTTTCTTCGGACCTGTTCTTCTTTAAACACGTTTTGTAATAACAAAACCAAACCAAACCGAACACTAAAAAAATTAAGACTGATTAAATTCGAACTGAAACTGAAATTTTTGTCCAAGAAATCTCACATTAAGTAGATATAATTAGAGAGAATCGAGGTTGAGATCTTGCCAAATTGAGTCAAAGTTAGCGTTCTTTTATACGAAATTTGAAATATTGTTCAAAACCGGAATAGTTAAATAAACCACGATAGGTTTCTTCTTCCACACAATTAATTATCTTTAAAGATGGTTAATTAAAGACGCAGCTCGTGCGTGGCTTCAGAGTTGAGACATTCTCCACCTTCTAGGGTTCTTTTCTCGGCAATTCCAGGTACACGCTCTCTCTGTCTAGTGAATTAATGCTAAATGTTTGGTTTTTATTGTGTGAGCTAAGAAAATGAAGTCAGGAACCAATTATAGAGTTTCATTTTGTCCACTTCTTAGCTTCTGATCTGATTCACATTTACCATTTTGGTTATAAATTCCAAAGTTTTGGTCTTTAGTTTGATTCAGATCCGTATCAGATCCCAATTATACAAATGCCCTCTGATCTGATTCACATTTTGTAACAATGGCACTTTTATAATTCTCTTCCTGAGTTGGTGTTCAGTTCGTACTTGCTAGAATCTGGATTCTTGTCTCTCTTGTTGTTTCCTTGGCATTCTGTTTATGTAAATCAATTCAATTTGTGTCTGATTCAGAAAAATGGAAGTGAAAGCGAGAGCTCCGGGGAAGATCATACTCGCAGGGGAACACGCGGTTGTCCATGGATCCACAGCAGTAGCAGCCGCCATTGATCTCTACACTTACGTCACTCTCCGCCTTCCTCTTCAGTCAGGTTCCTTTTCTTACTAATGGATATCTTTTTCTGGTTGTAAATGCTCCTTGAGATCACCAAAACTGTGATTACTGGATTGAATTCTCAGTGTATCAAATTAGAGATTGATTAGTAGAAGATCTAAGCTTTTCTTAATTCAAAACTAACTGGATCCAAAACTAATCAACCCCCGGAATTTGCAGGATATTCATTAGTTTACATGTGCTCAAATTTCATTTGGCTCTAGACTCTGGATGTTCATGTTCCATATAAAAGTAATATCAAAGGGATTAAGGTTGATTCGTTCCCGACGTGCCTACTTGCTGGATTTGAGTTTAGCATCTTTTGGACATTTTGTTTCTTTAAGAGTCTAGAAGCATTAACATTAGTACTGAATGGATTCATATCAAAGGTCGAAGAAGTTTCATGATTGTTCCCAAATTTAGAAACAAATCTGAAAGCATTTACATTTCCTTTTTCTGACAGCTGAGAACAATGATAGGCTTACACTTCAGCTCAAAGACCTTTCCTTGGAGTTTTCCTGGTCCGTAGCCAGACTCAAAGAAGTGATTCCTTATGATGCAAGCACTTTGTCCCCTTCGTCTACGCCGTCTTCGTGTTCAGGCGAGACCCTTAAATCAATTGCGCCTTTGGTTGAAGAGCAAAATATTCCAGAGGAAAAGATCTGGCTCTACTCTGGGATCTCCACCTTTCTCTGGTTATACACGAGCATCCTAGGGTAAAAAAAATAAAACCTCAAAACAGTTTGTGCTCGAAGAGATTTCTAGCTCTTATTTTCAGACTTCTTGAATCTTATTGTGCTTTTTAGGTTTAATCCGGCTACGGTCATCATTACAAGCGAGCTTCCATACGGATCTGGTCTTGGTTCATCAGCAGCTTTCTGTGTAGCTCTCACAGCTGCTCTCATCGCATCTTCTTGTTCAGACAAAAAAGGTGGTGACAGTTGGACTTCACTTGATGAAACCAATCTTGAGTTACTGAATAAATGGGCGTTTGAAGGGGAAAAAATCATCCATGGGAAACCTTCTGGGATCGACAACACCGTCAGTGCATACGGTTTGTTTTAACTGTAAAACATTTAAATCCCCTCATCAAAATTCAACTACATGTTAGAGAAAACCAATTCTGTTCTGTGGTTGTCGCAGGCAACATGATCAAGTTCTGCTCAGGCGAGATAACTCGGTTACAGTCAAACATGCCTCTGAGAATGCTAGTCACAAACACTAAAGTCGGGCGGAACACGAAAGCTCTGGTCTCGGGGGTGTCAGAGAGAACGGTCAGACATCCTGATACGATGAACTCGGTGTTCAATGCCGTGGACTCTATAAGCAAAGAGCTCGCTGCAATCATCCAATCTAAAGATGAGATCTCGGTTACAGATAAAGAAGAGAGGATAAAAGAACTCATGGAGATTAACCAAGGCTTGTTGCAGTCAATGGGAGTTAGCCACAGCTCAATTGATACCGTGATCCGAACCACGCTGAAGCACAAGCTTACCTCAAAACTGACCGGAGCTGGTGGTGGCGGCTGCGTCCTCACTTTATTACCTAAACGTATCCTTTTCAGAAACTTTCAGTACTCTTTTTTTTTGTGAATTTGGTTCTTGAATCTTAAATCTTGAATTTTGTTTTCCCCTTGACGTTGTGAATACCTCTTTGGTAAACGAATCAAAGAGGTTTCAGGGATGGTGGTGGACAAAGTGGTGGAGGAGCTCGAGTCCAGCGGTTTTCAGTGCTTCACTGCCTCAATTGGTGGTAACGGAGCTGAAATTTGCTTTTGATCAGACCGGAATATCCTGATGCTCTGGTTAACAAAATCATATTTCGCCTCTCACCATTCTTAATTCTGCTCACGTCTACTAGAAAGTTGCAATTGCAAATTTAAAGAGTCCATTTTTTTTAGTACTGATGAAATGAATGTAAAAATGCTTTCTTACCATGTGAAATCTTCCTCTCTTTTTTTGTTGTTGTTGAAATTGTTGTGTTTTAATTGTAGAAATGAATGCATGATAATGGACATGTTGGGAAGTTGGATTTTCTTGAAAGAAGTATGAATTGGCTATCTTTTATATATGTTTTAGATCACATATACCTTGCACTTTGATAACATTCTTTGATGAGTTTTTCTCAACTTTCCTCATCCATTCGACTTTTGTCCAACTTCATCATTTCATAGATGTGAAAAGCTGGCCTATGGACATGTTCATGCATCCTAAGTAATAATCTATATAACGGTAAACTTGCAAGTCCAAGACGATGTAAATCTCTAACATATGCAGTTGCTTCCTCGATTTTCTCCTCCTTCTCAAAGTACTCGGCAATTGCCAGGACGATGTTCTGAGACGGTCTCCAATGACAACGCTTCATTAGTTGGAATGCTCGGTGCATAGCATCAATGGCTTTCTTCATACTTCGACATTTCACCCTTCCCTCCATCAGAATTTCCCAAGTCTTGTAGTTTGGATCACCTCCTCTCTCCAATACACGGCTGTGCAATGCCTCGGCTTTGTGGATTTGTCCATTACGCACGTAAGCACCCAAAAGAACATTGGAGACTCTAACATCATAGTTACAGCATTTGTCCTCCCATTCACTGAAGATCCTTTCAGCCTCTGCAAGAGCACCAATTCTCACCAACGATGACAATACGCAAATGTAGTTTGCACAAGTAATCCTGCCAGATACAGACTTGGAATCTTCCCACAGATGAACAACTCTTTCCTTATTTCCTAAAGAGGCATTAAGTGTGATGAGGAAGAAATATCCGAGCCTATTGCTTCTATTCAGTTTCTTCTCTGCGCTCTCAAGTACCAAATTGGCCTTGTCAACAGAACCAGCCTTAATATAGACATTTGCTAGAGTACACAACGAGCTCCATCCAACTTCAACACTCTTATCACCAACCATCTCCTTGTAAACAGTTTCAACAGCCGCCACACCGGATATTTCACAGCACGCGTTCATCCAGAGATTGTACGAGAGAACATTTCTAGGTATCTTGTTCCTCTTCATCAACGAAATCACCATAACTACTTTCTCATACTGATAAGTTGTTTCGTAAAGCTTCATCATCTCATTGAATGGGTGTGGAGTGACAAGAAACCCCAATCCGTTCAACTTCTCCATAAGAGCTTCAGCTTCCTTAACCAATTTATTCTTGACATAAGCACGAAGTAGAGGAAGATACGCTGATTTTGCTGCTTTCAGCGAAGCAGAAATTTGTAACTGCTCAAAGTATGCCTCAGCTTGTTTCAAGCCATGGTTTTTGATAATCAGTTCCAGTCTAAGAGCAGTGTCATCTGCAGATAATTGAACATCCTTTTGAGTCTCCATCCACTCCATCATCTGTACATGATTGGCAAAAATCTAAACTTGCGTACCAATGTTCTACTTCTTTCTCAGTTTAAACAATAAAGCCAGAAACTTTCAAACCTGGAGTGCCAGATCGTAGCGGTTCGATCTAATGAGGCGCTTGGAGATGAACCGGAGCTCCGGTAACGTGACGGCGTGACCCGAGTTGACCCATTCCTGAAGCAGGGAGGGAACGCTGCGTCGTGGACCGTTCTTTCTCAGTATCTCCTTCAAGCCATTCCAATGTGCTACGGGTGACGTATCCGTGGACGCGCGTGAAGACACGAGGCTCGCTACGCCAGTGCTGCCGGAGAAACTCGTCTTCGCAGCCAAACGAACCCTGCTGTACATTATAGCTTAGTGTTTCCGACGCGTGAGGAAGGAGAGGGAAGTAGCTTCAAAGTGTCAGAGTGACGGGTACACCATTGCAGTCGCGCGAGTCTGGTTCGCTCTCTTGCTTGAGAAACTCACAAAAGTCGAAGAAGAGACACAATATATTGGGCTCTCTACCGTTTATTATTTGGGCTCTCAAAATTTATGCTGGGCTAAGCCCAATAACTAAATTATTACCAGTAGGGGGTGTCACAGTTAGTGAACGGTAACTAAAAATTTCAACCCTATAATCAAGTTAACTTTAAGATTCCATAATTTCGTTGAATATGTATTATCTCAAACCTTGGTAATGCCACGACGTGGAATTGTTAATATATGGTATCCAGACACGATAGTAAGACCTGAAGATAGTTTACGTTTACGATTAGTCCACTAGGAGTGACGGAAGGAGGGGGTTTCTGTAAACAAATCCGAAAGTATTGAGGCATTTATGTGAGTTATAAACAAATTGGGGATATTTCGGTTGTTTATCATCATTTTAATAAACAAAATCAATTTACAAAGAACACAAAAACCCTAGCTACACAGATTTCGTTCGTTGACAGAGGTAGAATCGACGCCGCTGATAGTCCATCTTCTTCTCTACACTCCTAAGTAAGTTATCGATATCGCTCTCGCTTGAACATTTCTTCTTTTCATATCCAAATCCACATAACGGTTCGAGTTTTGATTTAGAAAAGCTTTTTATTCAGCTTTTGAGATTTACATATTTGTTTCTGCTGTCACTCAGAGAGAAGAGCACAACAAAAATGTTGGACATCAATCTATTCCGAGAAGAGAAAGGGAACAATCCGGAGATCATCCGGGAATCTCAACGCAGGAGATTCGCCAGCGTTGAAGTCGTCGATGAGATCATCAAGCTCGACAAAGAATGGCGCCAACGTAAGTATCGCATTTCATCGATCTCTTCACACGCATCGTTTATCTACTTACAGATTGCGAACAACATTTCTGTGTTTCAGGTCAGTTTGAAGTAGATAACTTCCGAAAGGAGTTCAACAAGCTGAACAAACAAGTGGCCAAGCTCAAAATTGTTAGTTTCTAATAAGTTATAGGGAACCTTCTTCTAGTCTAGATCCAATATGAGTTTAGTTCGTAATGATGGACGTAGGTAGTATTAATGAGACCTCTTTTTTTGGTTTGTCTCTGTGGAATAGTCTGGTGCTGATGCGAGTGAGGTGATTCAGCAAACAGAGAAAAACAAACAAGACGCTACTGCCAAGGAGGCTGAAGTTCGTGAAGCCTATGCTGCTTTGAAAGCCAAATTGGAGACTGTTGGAAATCTCATCCACGACTCTGTTCCAATTCATAACGATGAGGTTTCTTCCATTTCTCCTCTTTCCCTTTTTATGGTTTTCGAAAAGGAGACCGATTTATATATGTGTGTGTGGTGTTTTTCATTTGCAGGCAAATAATGCTGTGATTACAGTCTGGGGTGAGAAGCGGCTTGCTTTGGCTGGTCAGAAGCTCAAAAACCATGTGGATCTCGTTGAGCTTCTCGATATCGCAGATACTAAGAGAGGTAGCATTCGCTGACACTCTTGCGCAGCTCCTGAATCAGTGTTTTGGTTTTTTTTGGGGTTTCATTGAAATGATATTTTGACCTCAGGTGCTGAGATTGCTGGAGCAAGAGGGTTTTTCCTGAAAGGAGATGGTTTGCTACTTAACCAAGCTCTTATCAACTTCGGGCTAACCTTCTTGAAAAAGAGGGGATTCACAGGATTGCAACCTCCTTTTTTCATGAGGAAGGATGTCATGGCCAAGTGCGCTCAGTTGGCGCAGTTTGATGAAGAACTTTACAAGGTCTTTGAACAGCTGATGATGCAAAAACATTTGTTTAATTATGTTCTTAGACTTGTCTTGAGCTTTGAATTCTGAGTAGATCTTTGTTTTATTCAGGTGACTGGTGAAGGAGATGACAAATACCTTATTGCAACCGCTGAGCAACCTCTTTGTGCATACCATATTGATGAATGGATCCATCCGAGCGAGCTTCCCATAAGGTATATATATGTATTAACTTAGTAAGGTATAATCGCAGCCTTTAGACTATTGTTTTACCTATTTTAAACGATTTATTGACATCAAATTGTTGGTCCAGATATGCTGGTTACTCGTCCTGCTTTAGAAAAGAAGCTGGTTCCCATGGAAGAGATACACTTGGCATTTTCCGTGTTCACCAGTTTGAGAAAATTGAGCAGTTTTGCATCACCGGTCCTAACGATAATGATTCGTGGGCAATGCTCGATGAGATGATGAAGAACTCGGAAGATTTTTACCAAGCGGTAATTTCTAT
>OVBI01000174.1:0-89657 GCA_900406495.1 Sisymbrium altissimum
ATATAAAATTAATATTCTAATTAACATATAAAATAATAATTTTATTAAAATGATAAACGTAGAATTATTTTAATAATTTTTTTTATGTAATAACTAAAAGTAAAAATTACTAGATTAAAAGTAATAATAAAATAAAAAAAGTAAAAAAATAGATGTTTTGTATTAAAAATAATTATTATAGTATTGTTTATAACAAAACTTTATAATTATTAGTTTTATTTAGTTATTTTATATACTTTTGATTCAAAATTAGTTTCTGGTCATAATTATTTNTTAGTTTCTGGTCATAATTATTTATGTATTTTGTATTTTAATTTTTGATAATTTAAATTAATAGTTACACAATTAGTGTTTTTTTTGTTTTCATTTAAAATTTTTAATTAAACGAAGCATAAATCAGTCTAAATATAATTATTTTGTAGTATTTAACAATAAAATGTCATTGTCTCAGTGGCGATAGTCTATTCCTTATATCTCTCCCACCCGAGTTCGAACCTACGGATTAATTAGTCAATACAAGTTGAGGTATTTTTTGGCCAGCAATTTAATCCGGGTATTTTTTGGCCAAAATTGAAAAGTTTGGGTATTATATGGCAATTTTCCCGTTTTCTAATGTATGTTCCTAATAAATACTATGCCACTTATTTGTACGTATTATTCTACTTCTTTTCTAATGTCACTCTACTGCCAAAAATAATCTATGTCATTTGTTTATATAACCCCATCAAACAATAAGCAGGATTAGGAACCTTTTCTCCTGCGTCATGGGGATATTTTTGTCTTAAATCTACCTCCCTACTACTCTTGTCACCATTGGAATATGGGCGATATTTGAGAAGAGGAACTATTTAGAGAGTCGATTAAGTCTCCCAAAGTTTAAGGTCGGTGAGATTCGAGAAAAAAGAGAGACAAAGAGACCAATCACTTTTTGAAGAGAGAACAAAAGCAATTGCCTAAAATCTGACATGTCCTTGCTGGCATTGCGTGTCGTCCACCATTTTTAATCTCCTTATGTAGTAATAAGGCTATTAAAGAACAATAAGAGAATCTTCAATTAGTCAAAAGCAACTTAGAAAAACAAAAGCCGAAAGTAAGGAATTACGTAATCTATAACCAAAAAGAGAAAGATGTGAATGTGTTTCCAATTAACAAATAGGAAAGGGAAAGCAAAAGAGAAAAACAACAAAAGAAATAGAAACAAAGTTTGAATTGTCAGGAGTTGCTTCTAAATCAAGTTAAGAAGCACAAGATTTTTTTTTTTTAATGAGACTTTGGGGATTCATCCGGAGTATGGTCTAAAGCTAAATCTGTACACTGAATACAACAAAGATCAAAATTTATAAATATACCCACACTGATATTCGATTGGACAGTTTTAAATGTGCATGCAACAACTTGGACATTTGTCATATTTTTGTTTCATTCTTAAAGTATCATTAGTGAATATCTCAATAAAAAAATATACTTTACATAGACTATATTTAACATATATATACACCCGACCACAGGCTCTTTCCTATCAGATATACCTAAAAGAATTTATTTCTCCTACTTTTTGATTCATCTCTTTTGATTCTTTTCCCACTCTTTTCTTAACATAAGGCACTAATCCTGCAAATCAAACCTCTTTTGTTCGCCACTCTCTTTTTCTTTCTGTTTCTCTCTCTCTTTTCACAAAGCCTAAATCTTCAGGAAAATTCAGCTCAATTGATCCTATGCATGCATGAAACAACAGTTTCAATAAGACAAAAAATGGCAACAACTCGCAAACTGGTAGTAGAAGTAGTAGACGCCAAAGACCTTACACCAAAGGACGGTCACGGAACGTCAAGTCCTTACGTTGTCGTCGACTATTACGGCCAGAGACGACGGACACGAACCATAGTCCGTGACTTAAACCCTGTTTGGAACGAGTCGCTCGAGTTCAGTCTCGCAAAGCGACCTTCTCATCAGGTCTTTACCGATGTTCTTGAGATCGACATGTACCACGACAAGAACTTTGGACCCACTCGGAGGAACAATTTTCTCGGTAGGATCCGACTCGGGTCTGATCAGTTCGTTGCGAAAGGAGAAGAAGCTTTGATATACTATCCATTGGAGAAGAAGAGTTTGTTTAATCTTGTCCAAGGTGAGATTGGCATTCGGATTTATTACGCCGATGAGGCGGCGCCTCCTGCTTCAAAACCGGCTGTAGCTCCTCTTGAACCGGTGGAGGAGGAAAAGGCGGAGGAAGTGAAGGCCGAAGGTCCAGACGAGTCTAAGCCACCACCAGAGACAACTGATGGTCCTGCTAAAGAGAAAGACACCGCCGAAACATCACCACCGCCGGAGAACTCGCCAGCCGAGGGTCCCAAGCCTAACGAGGAGCCCTCACCGGCGTCACATGATAATGCTACGGTCGGTCGAGAAGAGCCAGCGCTGTCTGAACCAAATCTGCCACAGGAAGCAAATGCAGACCCGATATTACCGGTGGAAGAGCCACGGCAGATTCAACCGGAAGGTGAAGATATTGTGCTTGAAACAGGAGATGCAGAGAGCTGGGGTACGCCGCCGCGATCACCGTTACCGGGAGTTACCATTTCGAGATCAGTATCTGGTTCCATACCAGAAACTAAAATGGGAGGAAAGGGAGGCCCGCAACCTCTTCGGAGAAGCCTATCAGAAACCGCTAGTTACACGTCAGAGGTCTCCGACGTCTCGACGATCGAACGGTCCACGTTTGATCTTGTGGAGAAAATGCATTACGTCTTCGTCCGCGTTGTGAAAGCTAGGTCGTTACCAACTTCCGGGAGTCCAATAACAAAGATCTCACTCTCCGGCACAACCATCGAATCAAAACCCGCCAGAAAAACCTCTACCTTCGAGTGGGATCAAACCTTCGCCTTCCTCCGTGACTCGCCGGATTTATCTTCTTCTCCAATATTGGAGATCTCCGTGTGGGATTCATCCACGGGAATGGACGCTAGCCACTTCCTCGGCGGGATATGCTTTGACGTTTCGGAGATTCCGCTTCGAGACCCGCCCGATAGTCCACTTGCACCGCAATGGTACCGTCTCGAAGGAGGTGGAGCTCACCACGGCGATCTTATGCTTGCCACGTGGACAGGAACTCAAGCTGACGAATCATTCCCCGATGCGTGGAAGACTGATACCGCGGGAAACGTAACCGCACGTGCCAAGGTCTACATGTCGCCGAAGCTCTGGTATCTTCGCGCCTCTGTGATCGAAGCTCAAGATTTACTACCGCCTCAGTTAACGGCGTTTAAGGAAGCGTCGTTTCAGCTGAAAGCACAGTTAGGTTTTCAAGTGCAGAAAACCAAACCCGCTGTCACTCGTAACGGAGCGCCATCATGGAACGAGGATCTACTCTTCGTAGCAGCCGAGCCTTTCGCTGACCAGCTGGTTTTCTCACTGGAGTATCGAACATCGAAAGGACCGGTTACCGTTGGGATGGCACGCGTGCCGCTCACCGCGATTGAGAGGCGCGTCGACGACCGTTTGGTTGCCTCCAGATGGTTCAGTTTCGAGGACCCAAACGGCGACAAGAGAGGTAACAGATCTAGAGTACACCTGAGGCTCTGCTTCGACGGCGGTTATCACGTCATGGACGAGGCGGCACACGTGTGCAGCGACTACCGACCAACGGCGAGGCAGCTATGGAAACCGGCTGTTGGAATCGTGGAGCTCGGTGTGATCGGTTGCAAGAATATGTTGCCGATGAAAACGGTGAACGGAAAAGGCTCGACGGACGCGTACACGGTGGCGAAATACGGTACCAAATGGGTTCGTACCCGAACCGTATCGGATTCTCTAGATCCGAAATGGAACGAGCAGTATACGTGGAAAGTATACGATCCCTGTACGGTTCTGACCATTGGAGTCTTCGATAGCTGGGGAGTATACGAGATCGACGGTGGGAAAGAAACCACGCGTCCCGATCTGCGAATCGGAAAAGTTCGTATACGTATATCTACGTTGGAAACGGGGAAAGCGTATAGAAATACGTATCCGCTGCTGATGTTAGTTAATGGAGGCGTTAAAAAGCTGGGAGAGATAGAATTGGCGGTTAGATTCGTGAGATCAGCTCCACCGTTGGATTTCTTACACGTGTACAGCCAGTCATTGTTGCCTTTGATGCACCACATCAAACCGTTGTCTCTGTTTCAGGAAGAGATGCTGAGGAACATTGCCGTGAAGATATTGGCCGTACACCTGTCACGATCTGAGCCGCCTTTAAGGCCGGAGATTGTACGGTATATGCTCGACGCTGATTCACACACTTTCAGTATGCGTAAAGTTCGAGCGAATTGGCTCCGAATTGTCAATGTCGTCGCGGGAATGGTCGACGTGGCGCGGTGGGTGGACGACACGCGTTTCTGGAAGAATCCGACAGCGACTCTCCTCGTCCACGCGCTTGTCGTGATGCTGATTTGGTTCCCGGATCTTATCATTCCGACAATAGCGTTTTACTTGTTCGTAATCGGTGCGTGGAACTACAGGTTCAGGTCACGCGCTGCTCTCCCTCATTTTGACCCGAGGCTGTCGCTGGCTGATGCAGCAGATAGAGAAGAGCTGGATGAAGAGTTTGACGTTGTCCCGAGTAACCGGCCGCCGGAGATGGTCCGGTCGAGGTACGATAAGCTGAGAGCGGTTGGAGTTCGAGTTCAGACGATTCTTGGTGAGGTGGCGGCGCAAGGGGAGAAGATGCAGGCTTTGGTGACATGGCGTGATCCACGAGCGACAGGAATATTCGTGGGACTGTGTTTTGTGGTGGCGTTGGTGTTGTATCTTGTGCCAACGAAGATGGCGGCGATGGCGTCGGGGTTTTATTACTTTCGGCATCCAATATTCCGGGATCGAAAACCTTCTCCCATGCTGAACTTTTTCCGGCGACTACCTTCGTTATCTGATCGACTAATGTGATCGATTAATTGCGAGATTATTGTCTACTAAAATCCGATATTGGTGTTTTCCAGTCGAGAAATGTATGCGTAAAATAGATCTTCTCGATTTATTAGTGTAGTATGTATTTTTGTGGCGCAGATTGTATATATTTGGGTAATTTAAGATTATTGGGTCTTCTTCGGTAAAGCTTTTCCAAAGTTTAGTAATTTGTCGTCATGAGAAAAGTATAAAAATTTGGGAGAAAAAGATAAAAGAGATGAAACTTAATACAGTAAGAGAAAACTCTCGTATATACAAGAAAGTGACAGAAGAATTCATAGGGTTTGATGATTTCTTTAAACATAACCTTAGTAGAGAGACACGTATCAAATACTTTTTTTTTTTCATCAAGTAAATTCATTAACCACTCGTGAAATACAGCCACTGAAAACAACTAAAGTCGGCGGATTATAGAAATGTCCCCAAAATCTAAAATCCACACATGGAAAACTGATTAAAAACCAAAAACTTATAACTAAACAAAGAAGATTCAACAAAGATTGAAACTCCAAATAATGAAGATAAAGATAAGGAATCAAACTTCTCACTTCACCTTCACCCGGCAAACCTATCAACTGTCGAAGCCATGAGTTCCCTTTAATCCAAATCCACGCCAATTGATGAAAGACTGTAGGCAGAAGTCTTAAACACTCAATCAGAAGAAAGTTTTTTGCAAATTTCCAAGGAAACAGATGATGAGGTGAGAAACCTCTAGAGTACCACAGGACCGGCAACTCCCAGTATCTTCCAAAAGGAGAGGATACCAAATCAAATCTGGAATTTCTAAGGATGAAAGAGAAGAAATTGATAAAAATATGCTAATTTACAAAGGTCATTTTTGTAAAGTACTCACGCTTGATAAAATAGTACTACAATTATGGATATTCATTCGGTTGAGGCAGTTTGCTAATTTTGATATTTTTTTTTTTCCTCAGATAATATTAAACTCGACCAAGTGAGATATAGGAGTGAAATAAATTAACAGGTTGACTACAGAGATGTCTCCAGAATCATAAGCAATATATAGGAATTATATTAAAAATCATAATATTAAAAACATGAGTAACGGTAAAACTTTTTAAAATAGCTCTAAAAATTAAAATATTCTTATTTTCATATATTTTGATTAAATTTTTTTTTTATATTAGTTACACCGTTTATATAGTGATACCTATAAAGACATGTAGGAAAGTATGTTTTGTAAATTCTGTTTTTACACTCTTTTTTTTTCTCTTTTTTACTTTTTGTTTTTTTTTTTTAATGTTTAGATATGCAATAAAAAACTGGCAATAATAGTACTCTAAAACAACACATATTCAACAAAAACTTGCATAATTGAAGAAGTGAAAAACTAAAACGCTTGTAAGAAACCACAATAAACTAGAAAGAAATTTATCAAACTTCTCACTTAACCTTCTTCCCAGCATATTTATAAGCTATCGAAGTCATGAATTCCCTTTGGGAAAAACTCCATACTGATTTGTTAGAAGACTATAAACAAAACGTCTGAAACTAAATATAAAAAATTAGTTTTTTACAAGAGTTATAGGAGCTGAATCCACAACAAAGCGGGACTGAAGTCTAGGGAAGCCATTCCCTCCAAATCTACACTGGTTGAAGCAGATCTGAGACGACTGGAAGGTATTTGCAAATGATAAACCAAGAAGAAACCATCTGATGAAGTGAGAAACTTATGCAATACCATATGACCTGCCACTCACAAACACATCCACCATAAAGGAAAAATGCAAAATCAAATCTGAAACTTCTAGAGAGAGGAGAAGAAATTTAGCTGAAACAACAATTCTAAACCATCTTAAGAAAATGAATCAAAACGAAAATAAATTTCAAATAGAAAAATAGAACGTTGAGACTTAAGAGTTATTAGATGTTAATTAATAAAAAATAAACAGCAAAGTTTTGGATTTAGAAGAGAAAAAAAAAAAATTAGGGTGAACCCTACTAATTTTGATGTCTACTGAGTATATTAAGCATATTTAAATATTCATTAGCGCGGATGAAACACTGAACCCACTATCAAATATGAGCAGTTTAAAGAACCAACCACTCACGGTTCATATATTTTATTGACAAATTTGTACGGTCGACGGTACACATTTCATTTAAAAAAAAAATATTTTAACAATAAAACTTTAGTGAATGGCAATTTTTTTTTTTTTTTTTCGGCAAAGATACATATCATTAGATAGAAAGTACATTGTTCCAGCTTACAACATAGGACGATGAAGTTATCCTAGCTTGCTTTGATAAGTTATCGGCTATAACGTTAGCTGCTCGTGCAACTCGCTTAAAACAGAAGTTCATATTACAGCTAATAGATAAGATATCAATTTAAAAGTGAATGGCAATTTAAAAGTGAATCTTGCGCCTTTTATTTGAACTTTGAACCTTCTGTTTATCCGCTTCCCATTCAAACACAGAAGCTCTCTCGAGCGATACTCTCATGGCTTTGGCGACCTCCATTGTTTCGGGCATCAAGCCTTCGAGGATCGTGACATGCTTCAACGCCGCGGATGATGGCTCGAGCTGCGGAAGAATCAACCTGAACGGTTTTAACATTTACCCGGCGTTGACCCGGAGACGTTTGTCGTCCATCGTATTTGGAGCTGTGTCCTCCTCAATTCGCCGGAATGCCGAATCTTACTTACCGTCTTCCAGTCGCTTGTAAGTATCAATTTTGGTTTTTAGAGAAAAATCAAAATCCGGTCACTGATTGTCAATCTTATTTGTGCTGGCAGCTCTTTTGCTTACCCTCAAAATCTCTCTTTACGAGCTCTGCCAATTGCTTTGGAAAATGCCACCGCTTCTTCAGTCAAATCTTTCAACCAGGTCTCATTTCGATACATTAATTAAATCATAGTACTTAGATATCTGTTTCTGCTTTCTTCTCACATATATTGATTCATGCTCTGAACTAAACATGATTGACCCTGTGTGTTCTTCAGATTTCATTTATTTGTGTGGACAGGTTGATACCTTTTATGGATTACTTAGATGCCTTTAAAAGAATTTCTAGTTTTCTTGAGCTTGCAATGGCTTTTAGAGACAGACAGTTATATCATTAGATTACTATGTTCTCACCACATCTCTCGATTTTTTGCTGAACGAGGCAAATGAGGCGCTGATTAGTGCCTTTCTGGTTCTGCTGAGAGCTAAAGGAGAGACATACGAAGAAGTAAGTATAAAAATCGTATACAGAAATCCCATATTGCAATCCTTTACTGAGTAGGCATGATGGGTAGATTGTAGGGTTGGCTAGGGCAATGATGAAGCATGCTAGAAAAGTGGAAGGATTAGTTGATGCCGTGGACATAGTTGGAACAGACGGTGATGGAGCAAACACTGTCAACATATCAACTGGATCTTCAATACTTGCTGCTGCTTGCGGTGCAAAAGTAGCAAAGGTATAATGAGTGAGAAATTCTTGTAAAAGAATGCGAAAATTTGCCTAGATGGTAAATCAACTCATCTGTTTTTGCAGCGAGGGAACCGTTCAAGTTCTTCTTCTGCTTGTGGAAGTGCTGATGTATTAGAGGTCCTAGGAGTGGTGATTGACTTGGGACCAGAGGGGATTAACAGATGTGTTGAAGAATGTGGGATCGGTTTTATGATGTCACCAATGTACCATCCAGCTATGAAAATCGTTGGTCCTGTCCGGAAAAACCTTAAAATAAACACTGTTTTTAACTTACTGGGACCTATGCTTAATCCTGCTAGCGTGTCTTATGCAGTCATTGGTGTATACCACAAAAATCTGGTACACATTCTTACCGCTGAATCAGTTGTTCATCAGCAACAACAGCAAAAAGAAATTTATACTTGTCATTTTTTGTTGTGGTTTATAGGTTGTTAAGATGGCAAAGGCACTGCAACGGTTTGGTATGAAAAGAGCATTGGTTGTTCATTCACATGGCTTAGACGAAATGAGTCCGTTAGGTAAGATTCTCTCTTCCCAAAACCGATGATTTTCATTGTCCAATGATTACTAACCATTATTTGCTTAATGTAAATAGGAGGAGGGCTAGTTTATGATGTAACCCCAGAAAAGATCGAAGAATTATCCTTCGATCCATGTAAAGATTTCTCTTTCAACTCTCTAGCTTTTTTATCCCCTCTCTAAAATGAAGATTGCAGATGCAGCTTGGTCAATTATGGGGAGTTAGTTAAATTTAAAGTTTCTTTCTTTTTGACAGTGGACTTTGGTATTCCTCGTTGTACACTTGAGGATTTGCGGGGTGGAGGTCCGGACTACAATGCAGATGTGTTAAGACGTGTGCTTTCAGGGGAGAGTGGGGCAATAGCAGATTCATTGGTACGTTTTATTTCACCGGATTCATTATTCGCCTTTGTCTCTGAAAACTTCACATTCTCGTGAACTTCTGCAATTAGTTAATCTCTATTTCTTTTTCAAAATCTTGTTGTAGATCCTAAACGCAGCTGCGGCTCTTCTGGTTAGTAACCGAGTCCAAACGCTGGCTGAAGGAGTAACCTTGGCCCGTGAAGTACAATCTTCAGGGAATGCTATCAAGACGCTTGATTCATGGATTCAGGCATCTATCTTAGCTCAGAAATCTCAGTTGCGAAGAAAGGTTTGTAACTAGTTTTCTTTGTCAAGGAAGAACGAGAAGAGACCAGAGTGAGATTGTGATACTCGTTCTCCATGTAAACATTACAAAATTCGTCACCCTTAATAAAAATATCTGTTTTACATTTTGATCTGGGTATCACACATTTTTACAAAAATAAAGTCACTGACTTGAAGCAATGGTTGCAGATTCTCTTGGTGTAAGCATCTCCTTACCATCTGTCTCGTAGATGTTTACGTTAAAGCACATATTTGCCTAGTGAGTGAAGGTAAGATACTGGATAATTATCACTGAACCCCAGTAAAAAACATTCCTGGGTCCGCCACTGCAGACGATTCTTGGTGAGGTGGCGGCGCAATGGGAGAAGATGCAGGCTTTGGTGACATGGCGTGATCCACAAGCGACAGGTATATTCGTGGGACTGTGTTTTGTGGTGGCGTTGGTGTTATATCTTGTGCCAACGAAGATGGTGGCGATGGCGTCCGGGTTTTATTACTTCCGGCATCCAATATTCCGTGATCGTAAACCTTCTCCCATGCTGAACTTTTTTCGGCGACTACCTTTGTTATCTGATCGGCTCATGTGATCGATTAGTCGCGAGATTATATGCTCAAAATCCGATAATGGTGTTTTGCAGTCGAGGAATATATGCGTAAAAAGATCTTCTTGGATCATTTATAGTAGTGGGTATTTTTGTGGCGCAGATTGTATATATTTGGGTCGTTTAAGATTTATTGGGCCTTCTTGGGTCAGTCTAAGCCACTAGTTGGATTATACATTACTTCATATAGTCGCTTATAATCAAACATACGTTTACAAAAGACAAAAAGTTATGGATTTATCGTAATAATAATGAACCTACTTTTTGGGATGTGTGATAAATGTGAGGAAATAGAACCAAACTGAACTTTAGAAAAACGTTGTTGGTGACCAATAAAAGAAGTTAACCACAGCGCAAGCTCACCAACTGCATTTTATACGCTAACAAGGAACTTTCAAACCCTTCTTAGTCAGCACTTAGTTAGCAACATGTAATTTTTAAAGAAAGTTAATCCAATAAAACCTTAGTAAATAGCTAATAATTCAGTCCTTTATTACTTTTTTTGGGGATATATTGTTAAATTATTCATGAACCTACTTTTTGAGATGTGTGATAAATGTGAGGAAATAAGACCAAACTGTACTTACGAAAACGTTGTTGGTGAATTATAGAAGAAGGTACCTGTCGCTCGCCTCTTCAGCGCAAAGCTCTCCCAGTCACCAACTACATTTTATTGTCAGCAATTAGCGACATTGAATTTTTTGAAGAGTAATAAAACCTTAGTAACAACTAATAATCCAATCTTAATATTAACGTGAAAAAATTGTTTTGGTTACAAAAAAAAAAAAAAAAAAAAAAAACTCTTCAAGTCGAAGGATGAAAATCTAAAAGGAATAATTGAAAGATTCCTTGGTTTCCCTATATAGACTATAGACCGAACAGGAGTTGAATCTTAATATTAAAAGGCGCTAGCTTTAGCCATTAGAGGAAAGACCCATCCGTAAATAGCTCTCTCTCTCCCTCTCAAGCGATAGCTATGGCTTCGGCGACCTCCATTGTTTCCGGCATCAAGCCTTCAAGGATCGTGACTTCCTCCAACGCCGTGGATGATGGCTCGAGTTGCGGGAGAATCAACCTGAGCGGTGTTAAAATGTATCCGACGTTGGCTCGGCGACGGTTCTCGTCCATCGGAGCCGTCTCCTCCTCAATTCGCGGGAATGCCCAGTCTTCCTTTCCGTCTTGCAGTCGCATGTAAGTATCAATTTGGGGGTTTGTATGTCTGCTTAAAGAGTAAAACACAATCCCCTTGTAGTCACTGATTTTGAATCTCATCTCTGCTCTTAATGTCGTGAATTGCTGGCAGCTCTTTCTCTTACGGTCAAAATCTGTCCTTGAGGGGTGGAGTCAGTGGTCTCCCTGCTCGTCAAGCTCTGCCAAGTGCTTGTGAAAATTCCACCGCTTCTTCAGTCAAATCTTTCAACCAGGTGATAAACCTAGTAGTTCAATATCTGGATCTGCTTTCTGACTTGGATTGATTCATGCTCTGACTAAACATGATTGACGCCTGCATGTTCTTCAAATTTCATTTGTATGGCTTGGGAAAAGTTTTTGGCTTTTGAGTGAAACTGTTTTACTTAGATGGTTTTAAAAGAATTATAGTTTTGTTCAGCTTGCAGTGGCTTTTGAAGACACAGATTTAGATCATGAGATTGACTATGTTCTCATCACATGTTTGCTCTGTTGTTTTTCTCTTTCTCAGTTGATCGAATCTTTGATTGATCGGGTTGATCTATCTGATTCCGAGGCTGAATCATCTCTCGAGTTTTTGCTGAACGAGGCAAATGAGGCGCTGATTAGTGCCTTTCTGGTTCTGTTGAGAGCTAAAGGAGAGACATACGAAGAAGTAAGTATAAAACTAAGTCAATCTAGACGTATGAAAACGTTTACGTAAAAGCCATATTGCAATCCTTTACTGAGTAGGCGTGCTGGGTAGATTGTAGGGTTGGCTAGGGCAATGATGAAGCATGCCAAAAAAGTGGAAGGATTAGTTGATGCCGTGGACATAGTAGGAACAGGTGGTGATGGAGCAAACACAGTCAATATATCAACTGGATCTTCAATACTTGCTGCTGCTTGTGGTGCAAAAGTAGCAAAGGTATAGTGACTCAGAATTTCTTTCAAAAGAATGCGAAAATTTGCCTAGATGGTAAATGAACTCATCTGGTTATGCAGCAAGGGAATCGTTCGAGCTCTTCTGCTTGTGGAAGTGCTGATGTATTAGAGGCACTAGGAGTGGTCATTGACTTGGGCCCAGAGGGAATTAAGAGATGTGTTGAAGAATCAGGGATCGGTTTTATGATGTCACCAATGTACCATCCAGCTATGAAGATCGTTGGTCCTGTCCGAAAAAAGCTTAAAATAAAAACTGTTTTTAATGTACTGGGACCTATGCTTAATCCTGCTAGCGTGTCTTATGCCGTCGTTGGTGTATACCACAAAAATCTGGTACACATTCTTACCGCTGAATCAGTTGTTCATCAACAACAACATCAAAAAGAAACTTATACTTGTCATTTTCTATTATGGTTTATAGGTTCTTAAGATGGCAAAGGCACTGCAACGATTTGGTATGAAAAGAGCATTGGTTGTTCATTCATATGGCTTAGACGAAATGAGTCCGTTAGGTCAGATTCTCTCTTCCCAAACCCGATGACTTTCATTGTCCAATGATTACTAACCACTATTTGCTTAATGAAAACAGGAGGAGGGCTAGTTTATGATGTAACCCCAGAAAAGATCGAAGAATTCGCATTCGACCCATGTAAAGATTTCTCTTTCAACTCTCTAGCTTTTTTATCCCCTCTCTAAAATGAAGATTGCAGATGCAGTTTGGTCAATTATGGAGAGTTAGTTAAACTTAAAGCTTCTTTCTTTCTGACAGTGGACTTTGGTATTCCTCGTTGTACACTTGAGGATTTGCGGGGTGGAGGTCCAGACTACAATGCAGATGTGTTAAGACGTGTGCTTTCAGGGGAGAGTGGGGCAATAGCAGATTCATTGGTACGTTTTTTTTTAACGGATTCATTATTCGCCTTTGTCTCTGAAAACTTCACATTCTCGTGAACTTCTGCGATTAGTTAATATCTATTTCTTTTTCAAAATCTTGTTGTAGATCCTAAACGCAGCTGCGGCTCTTCTGGTTAGCAACCGAGTCCAAACGCTGGCTGAAGGAGTAACATTGGCCCGTGAAGTACAATCTTCAGGGAATGCTATCAAGACGCTTGATTCATGGATTCACTCATCTAACTTAGCTCAGAAATCTCAGTGAGTAAGGGTATACATTTCTCGGTATTCTATGCAACGGACGACTCAAGAAAGGTTTGTAACTAGTTTTCTTTGTCAAGCAAGAACGAGAAGAGACCAGAGTGAGATTGTGATACTCGTTCTCCATGTAAACATTACAAAAATCACCATCCTTAATAAAACATATAAAATACTGTTTTACATTTTGATCTGGTATCACACATTTTTACAAAAATAAAGTCACTGACTTCAGAGTATATCACGGATTCATGCTTTCTCGCATCTTCTTAATTACAAAACCCCTACTAACAGAAGGAGCTGTCAGTCGAATTAGAACAAGATCTCGAGTGATAAAAGAGATACAGTCGGAAGAGAATGCACCGGAAATTTCAGTTCTTGAAGATACACACAAAGAGTATCACATGGCATTAATGTGTCAGGACTAAATTTCATTTCTGATGTTTACCCAAAAACTGAGAACAGATTAATCCGTTGATACCATATCACTCTTTAACAGCAATTAGAAAACTATTCTTAAGTCCTAACATTAAACCACAAACCATAATTTCGCTCCAAACACAACTTCTCTCACTTGTTCTCCAACTAAACCTCACATACATCATCTTCACCATCATCACCATCATCATCATCATCAAAATCATCATCATCGTCATCATCATCGTCATCATCATCGTCATCATCATCATCATCATCATCATCATCATCATCATCATCATCATCATCATCATCAAAATCATCATTTTCATCATCTTCATCTTTATCTTCATCGTCATCATCTCTGGAGACTTTGAGAAGAATCTCGGTCGGTTTAATGAGCTTGAATGTGCAGACGTCTCCGACCACCAAACCTAACTCTTTGGCCAAACGAGACCATCCCGCAGAGAATCTTGACTGTACATCAGTGACCAAATACAAAACCTCCCATGAACGTTTCCCTTCCGCAATAATTTTGAACATCTTTGTCTCCTTTGGCATGTGCATATCCACAAACTTCTTTGGGATTCCCTGAATCACATATGTTTTATTGAATTAGTTCACATCTATATATATATAACCAATTTGACAGTGTTTATGAGCTTGTCTTGCTTATCTTACCAAGAACAGGAGGTGTGATTTCTTTATGGTGAGATTGAATTCTGGAACAAGTGACGAGGTACCCGCTTCGAAATCGTTACAAACAATATCCGCCTTCTTCTTAGATTTTTTGGTTTCCTCGGCTTTCTTCTTTCCCAAGTTAAGCTCGCGTTTCTTTTTCAATCTGCTTCCTGCAGATTCAGCTTTTTTTTGACGAGGATAGCTCGATTCAGACGAAGAAACCATCTCTTTCTTCTTCACATTTTTGTATAAGCTCGTCTTTTGTTCTCTCTTGACACCTGTGTTCATCCAAATTCAACTACAAAAACAAAAACTTGTCTTGTTCTTCTTCTTTCATAAGCATCACAAAAGCAGTGACACTTACCGGAACTAGAAGCAATGGTTGCAGAATCTCTTGGTGTAAGCATCTCCTTACCATCTGTCTCGTAGATGTTTACGTTAAAGTACATATTTGCCTCGTGAGTGAAGGTAAGATACTCGTTTTCACCCAAAGCGTTGTCGCTCACAAACTCATTCCATCCACGATCTTCCATGTAGTGAAAACATGGGTTCTTGGAGATTTTGACTGGCCATGAGCTTCCCCATGGCACTTTTAAGACCATCTTAAACGACGACGAGTTGTTGGGGATGCTTCTTATCAAGTCATGAGGAATCATTCTCTTTAAGAGGGACGACCAAATCAAGAGATATCAAAAGAGGGTCATCAAGAAATGATAAATCACACTACTTCAATTTCAGTGATATATAGTCCGATCATTTCACACACCAACCCGACAAGAAATTAATCGGAAAGAAAAAATCAGAGCACAACCTCCCAGGAAACAGATCTAAGTTCATGAGACCGCACGAGACACATACTGAAGAGAAAAGCAGCAAATTTACTTTAGAGGTCCATTTGAACGTGTAAGAACCAAAAGATTCGATCTTTGAAACAAAAAGCTAATTAGAAACTCGTGTGATGAAGTATGGGGAAATTAAGAAAACTACCATGATTTCAGATGATAAATCTTCCCTTCGAAGAATCTTGAAGAATCCGGGATTATCACCTTCGTCCATAATCTGACCAAAACCATTGTTTCTCACCATCTCTCTTTCTCTTTTTCGAAACCCTTCCTTCTTCAACCTCTCATTCTAAACTTTTAATCCCATTTCTCTATTTCTTTCTCTTAATGAGTCACTACTTCTCTCTCTCTCTCCTGTGATTATGGGCAAAGTATGGGAGAGAGAGCACTGTAAGACTTTTTTTTTGTTCTTTCTTACAACAGCCAATGGCCCAACCAAAGGTAGCTCCCAAAATTCGTAGTGCTTTCTTTACACCATTAGTTTCGAAATAGATTTTTACATTTGGTTAGTAGAGAAAGATTCCTATGTAATTAATTAATTTCGTAATTTGATTACGTAATAATACACGAAAACAGGAGTAAGCGAGAGACTTTACAGACACGCAAAAAGCAGAGCAAATTTCTTGTTTTAGTAACTCGATACTGAAATAGAGATAGTGACTTATTACTTTATTTACTCTTTCTTATTTGTATTATTACTATTATGTATTTACTTCACTGCCAATTTTTAGTTATTTTAAACTCGGATGTAGACTTTTGGTCCACCACGCATCCTTAATAATATATATACTAACTTAAATATGTTACATGGTTGAAAATTATTAATATTCTCAGTTTGAATTACTATAATCAATCCATTATAGATAAGAGTTTTGTATTCTAATGGTTTGTAGTTTTGTATTAATATAGTCTATGAATCTGTGTCATAATTTGGATTGAAATCCACTATTGTGCATTATCAATTCTAGAAGACAAAAGAGATGCGATCAGTTGCTTAATGAATAAACAACACACAGAATTTTACCAAATGTACTTTATTTCAAGGAGTTTCCACCTTAACATTGTACAATAAAAAAAAATTATATACAAGTATCAACTTCAGATGAAACAAATGACAAATCAATAATAATATGTAAGATAGTAGGAACGGGGAATTAACAATCGAATAATTAAGTGTGGTGGTAAATAATAACATATGATATGTAATCTAATCATCTTACAAAATATATATCAATATATTCTCTACAATTTCATATTTACAGTTTAAAAAAAGATATTTATAATGACTTAGTTTCAGGTGCATGGTAGCATTATATTTTTTTTTTTACGGAAACATATTTTGGTATAAAAGATTCTCATACTCAAAGCTTCAGATAATAGGTCACCGGAAGCGCCGAGAGCTGCCATCGAAAGGAATCGTGTATAGGTTAGAGTATAAGAAAAACCGAACCGTACCAAGTTTTAAAATTCTCGTTTTAGAGAAATAACTCAATAAGAATCCCGAACCGGGCGCAATGCAAGAATATGGAAACCGCGGTAAAAAAGTTATCCGGATAATGTTCGGGATTTTGAACCCGACGTGAATCGAACACGCAACCTTCTGATCTGGAGTCAGACGCGCTACCATTGCGCCACGGATCCGGATGCTAAATAGGCTCACGTACACTTAGCTAACCGCGATTTAATAAACTTAAATATAGTTGCTCAATTATTGTGGTCTTTCTTTAACAATCGATCCAAAATGTATTTGACAAGATCGTGTCTGTTGCACAAAAAATGGTATTCACTCTCGAAACAAAACTCTTTCAAGAAGAAAGAGAAAGTTGAGAGAAAAAAGCTCCTTTAATTTACAATGAATAAGCCTATTGCTAACTTGGAAGAACAAAAATATTGGGTAATTATCATTGGAGCCCAGACGTTACGTTGATGAAGATATCTTCAGGACAAGGGATCGTTAAGCCACCCATTGGATGATCAAATCCAAACTCTTCCTCGGATTTACTGAGAAGATCTTGAAACGAAGGCTGGCTCAAGTATGAGATTGGCACCACATATCTCTTCTTCTGGCTCTCTCCTACGTACACCGCAAGAAACCCTTTGGGTGCCGCCGAGGCTGCTCTTTTGCTCGTGGAAGCTGCTGTCACGGAGCGACCAAGAATCTTCTTTGAACCCAATAGACTTCTCACGAAAGCCATTTCTATTTTTTTGTTTGTTTTCTGAAAGTTTGAATTCCTTTGAAGGTTTTGAAGAGATGTATGAAAAGATTGAAGTTATTGGATTGCTAGTTGTTGGTTGATGATAGAAAGAATGGTTCATGTGTATATATAGAAAGACCAGTGATTATATTGAGTTGCAAACCTTGCTGAAAAATCTTTCAAACTTGTGGTCTTTGAAGAGTGGGACAGACTAGAACGGAGTAGCACATGGTTCTGTCTTTAGCATCTGGAAAAGAAGCATTAATGCATTTTGTCCACTTGGATAGTCTCCGTATGCAGTTCACAAGGGTTTGTCTTCTCAATGTTTCTGATATAAGTCGTACCCTATATTTTTATTTGCAACTTTTCTGTGAATCTTTGATGATTAAGTGGTTGGTTCTCTGTCCTTTTCTTTAAACTCTGTGGTTGAAATGGTTTTGATAAGAACTTAAAGTAGGGACCCGTTGTTCTTCAACATCAGACCATAAAACAAGTCTCTGTCACTGGTTAAGTTAATTATTTGATTACGCATGATAGTTATAAGTACAAATATTTCGGCCTGTGAGCTTTGCTAGATTAAGTTAAAACAGAGTACATAAGATACATTTGATCAGATGACTGATTTTGTTTCTCACATTGTTACGTGAGTTGTAAGACTGATATATAGTAAGACATATTTTGAGGACTAAATTTTGAAAGCTGAGAATGCATTCACTCCCTTGCAGCTGTAGACTTATTCGAACTTTAGCTTTGGAGTTTCTATGAGAAGACTAACGGAGAAGCTGTTGTTAAAAAGAAAGTCCCGGTTCTGTCACTTCTTGTATTTGTTGGCGCCAATTTAACGGTAAATGAGAGAAACAGAGCAAATCTCAAGAAACAGAGCAAATCTCAAGAAACAGAACAAGAAAGATTTTTATGTGTTGATGTGATGAGCCAAGGCAGATATTCGGAGAAAATATGAGTTTCTCTATGATTTTTGAACTTTCTAGCACATTGAACTTTCCTGTTAAACAGGATACAAAATAAATTAACAAAATCTTCAACTGAAAGCTAATAACCTAAAAGAAGATTTTTTCTGGTTGATAAAAAGAAAGGACGAATTTTAGTGCGATCCGTTCAATTTCCATCTCTTTGCACTGCTCAGTTTTTGTTTTTTATCATAAGAAAGGCTTTAATGGATTATATTTCGGTTAAGTCGAGCCACGCATCTATGTGATAAATGCTCTCATTTAGTTTATTTAACAGCAAGTAAAGTATAGATTTATAGAATTCTTCAATTGGTGTTGTCATTTCTTTTTCATTGATCGATCCAAAATGTATTAATTTAACATGAATCACGATTGTGTCTATAACAGAAAATGGTATTTACTTTCAAAACTTTTCGAACAACTCTTTCAAGAAGAAAGAGAAAAAAGAAACTCCTCTATTTACAAGGAACAAGTCTATTTCTAACTCGAAGAACAATATGTTGGATAATGATCATTGGAGCCGAGACGTCACAGCGATGAAAGTATCTTCAGGACATGGGATCGTTAAGCCACCCATTGGATGGTCAAACCCAAACTCTTCCTCGGATTTGCTGAGTAGATCTTGAAACGAAGGCTGGCTCAAGTATGAGACTGGCACCACATATCTCTTCTTTTGACTCTCTCCAACGTACACCGCAAGAAATCCTTTTGGTGCCGCCAAGGTTGCCCTTTTGCTTGTTGCGGCTCCTGCTGTTACGGAGCGGCCAAGAATCTTCTTTGCAGCCAATAAATTTCTCACGAAAGCCATTTCTAGTTTCTTTGTCTGAAAGTTAAAGTGAAGCTTCTGAAGATGTATGAAAAGATTCAAGTTATTGGATCTATTGCTTGTTTGTTGGTTGATGATAGAAAGAATGGGTAATGTTATGTGTATATATAGAAAGAACAATGGATGACTTGAAACCTCTCTGAAAATTGATTGAAACTTGTGGTCTTCAAGTGTGGGACAGACTAGAACAGAGTTTCACATGGTTCTGTCTTTACCAAATTGATAAGTATAATTTAGTGAAATATGTCTAGATGAGATTATTAATAAACTAAAAACAAACTCCATGTGCAATTCACAAGGGACTGTTTTCTCGATAGTTTTCTTTTGGATAAGACATGCTTTATGTTTTTCATGTTCTGTGATGATCCTATTTCCTCATCTCTGTGGTATAAATGGATTTATTCAGTAAGAACTTAAAGTAGGGACCTGATGTTTCTCAACAACAGAACAACAAGTCTCTGTTTCTGGTTAAGTTTTGTTCTTTGACGATTTCCGCAAGTTGTCGTCTCTGGAACTTCATTTTATAGATATACATACCACTTGAAGATACCGTGATCTGTCTTTTCTGGCTCAGAGATCTCAGCTAATCTATACTGACACATGCTTTCTCAAGTCTTTCCCAACATTTTGATCTCATAAGACCCCATCATGATCACTCTGATGGCGGTGGTGGATGGTTTTTTTTGCAGAGATATCAACATAGATATGATAGCCTGAAAGGTTAGTCGCCATTTACACATCAATCAACGTTAAGTTTCACCCCATTAGATCTATCCTTTGAAAATGAATGTTTCACTCTTGTTCACTTGGTAGGCAACTCAAAGGTCCCACCACATCATTAAGAAGCCAAAGCTGGATTATCAGTCTTAAAACTCACGTAACATTATTATAGACAAGAGAAGATTGTAATATCTCAATCTTCACTTTCATAATCATAAAGACACCGAAAAACAATCCCTTGTGAAGTGCATACCATAGTGTTGATTAGATTTCACTGCTTGTCATATCTGGAAAACAAAACCATGTGAAACTCTGTTCTTGCATGTCCCACGCTTGTAGTTGTAGACCACAGTTTCATTGGTTCCAAGGTGGTTTTAACTCCTTCACTGATATATTTATACATCCAGAAAGAGAACTAATTCCTCACATCACCAAGTTGTAAAGCAATCCAAAGTTTAACTCTCAACATTTAACTTGTTATCCTCAACCCATCTTCAATTTAGATTTTCAAAGACTATAAATGGCTTTGGTAAGAGGTCTCTTGGGTGCAAAGAAGATCCTGAACCGCTCTGTAACGGCTACAACACCAAAAGGGTTTCTTGCTGTGTATGTTGGCGAGGACCAGGTCCAGAAGAAGAGATATATGGTTCCTGTCTCATATTTGAACCAGCCTTCGTTTCAAGCTCTGCTCAGTAAATCTGAAGAAGAGTTTGGATTTGAACATCCGATGGGTGGCTTAACGATCCCTTGTCCTGAAGATACTTTTATCACTGTGACTTCTGGCCTAAAGGGAAGATGATCCGAAGAGAAGACAGATCTAACATTATCTAGTCCTGAGTTAGAGATAGAATTATTCAATGTAAATAGGTCAACCTTTTCCCTCGTTCTTTGTGAGAAAAGAGTTGTTCAAGAGGTTACAAAAGCTCAATGTGAATGTTATTTTTGTTGTCTAAGCATTAAAGGTATCTCTATTCGAATTTTAGAACGCTTTCTGAATATATAAATTCATTTTGAAAGCTTGGATTGCTTGAGTGTTCATGGTATGAAGAGTTTGTTCTGTTTCAAATATACAGAGGAATCAATGAAAATGAGTTGAAAATATGTGGTCTGCACGAACAGCGTTTCAAAAGTTTCAACTCGTTTCCCATTAATATTGAAAGCTTGGGGTTCTTAAAGATAAATATTAATGTTTTTGGTATGCTTGAGTGTTAATGAGATGAAGTGCTTGTTGTTTCAGTTGAAACTTGTTGTCTTCCCAAACAGCGTTCCACATGGCACTATTTCAGATACTAATTAAGAAATGGATGATTGATTGACTGTGAGACGAGAAACATCGGTCGTTCTGTTTCTCATGTAAACGAGTGGCCTTAGTTCGTGAACCGGACTATGCCTTGGGTCATATTAACGAGTGGCTCAGTTAAACTGCACAGTTTAACCATAAACAAATAAAGACTTCAATGGCTTAGAGAATTTGGTTAAACTGAGCCACGGATCCGGATGATAAATACGTTCATTTAGTTTCTATTTAAAAACAACCAATCCATGTTAAAATTGGCGTTGTACTTTCTTTTTCAATGATCAATAAAAAATGTATAAAAGTAACATGAATCATGATTGTGTCCATAACGTAAAAATGGTATCCCGTTTAAAATTTTTAGAACAACTCTTTCAAGAAGAAAGAGAAAAATAATAACAAAGTTTCTCCTCTATTTACAAGGAACAAAGTCTATCTCTAACTCAAATAACAATATGTTGGATAATCATCATTGTAACCGAGACGTCACAGTGATGAAGATATCTTCAGGACAAGGGATCGTTAAGCCACCCATCGGATGATGGAACCCAAACTCTTCTTCGGATTTGGTGAGAAGAGCTTGAAACGAAGGCTGGCTCAAGTATGAGATTGGCACGACATATCTCTTCTTCTGACTCTCTCCTACGTACACCGCAAGAAACCCTTTTGGTGCCGCCGAGGTTGCAGTTTTGGTTGTTGCGGTTGCTGCTGTCACGGAACGGCCAAGAATCTTCTTTGCACCCAATATATTTCTCACGAAAGCCATTTCTAGTTTCTTTGGCTTAAATTTAAAATCTTTTTGAAGCTTCTGAAGATGTATGAAAGATTCGAGTTATTGGATATATTGCTTGTTTGTTGGTTGATGATAGAAATAATGTGAATGTTATGTGTATATATAGAATGATCAATGAATGAATTGAAACCTCTCTGAAAAATCCTTGAAGCTTGTGGTCTTAAGTGTGGGGCAGAGTAGAGCAGAGTTTCACATGGTTCTGTCTTTAACAACCAGAAATTTTTGTAGTTTAATGCAATATTTCTTGATGAGATTATGAATTTAGTGTGGGACAATACACTAAAAACAAAATGCAATCACAAGGGCTTGTGTTCTCAATGTTAAATTTTCTCTACGTTTCTTCATGTTCTGTGGTGATCATATTCCCTCATCTCTGTGGTCTAATTGGATTGAATTAATAAGACCGTAAAGTGGGGACCTGAGGTTTCTCAACAACAGAACAATAAGTCTCTGTCACAGGTTAAGTTGTTCTTAATTTGATTGATTATATCCACAACTAGGATCACATGGCATTTATACGTAAAAGATTGAAAATCTCATTTCTTTCTCTTCTTTATTATACAGACATGAGACTGGACCTATGCTATTGTGAGTAATAAAGACCAGCAAGTTTCTGTTCTTCATGTTCTGTGGTGATCATATTTCATCTCTGTCGTCCAAATGGATTTAATTAATAAGAACGTAAAGTGGGGACCTGAGGTTTCTCAACAATGGAACAACAAGTCTCTGTCACAGGTTAAGTTGTTCTTTGATTGATTATATCCACAACTTGTATCACATGAAAGTAATACGTAAGAGATTGAAAATCTTTTTTTTTGTTTCTCTTCATTTATGATATATTGATACAGATATGAGAAAACAATTAGATACTTCTCGTTAGGTTTCGTTTCTTGTCATCTATCATATCTAGAAGACATAACCATGTGAAACTCTGTTTGTCTATGTCCCATGCATACAATGGTTCCAGGGTTGTTTTCAGTCCTTCATCAATCTATTTATACATCCAGAGACAGAACCAACTCTTCAAACCACCAAGTAGCAAAAGCAATCCAAACCTTTTTTTGAGAAGCTTCAAATTTCAGTTTTCCAGACAAAAGAAATGGCGTTGTTCAGAGGTCTCCTGGGTGCAAAGAGAATTATTGGCCTTTCTGTAGCGGCTACAAGCAAAAGGACAGCTTCAGCGCCAAAGGGTTTTCTTGCGGTGTACGTTGGCGAAGACCAGGTCCAGAAGAAGAGATATCTGGTGCCAATCTCATATTTAAGCCAGCCTTCATTTCAAGCTCTTCTCAATAAATCCGAGGAAGAGTTTGGATATGATCATCCAATGGGTGGATTAACGATTCCTTGTCCTGAAGCTACCTTCATCAATGTGACTTCCCAGCTTCAATGATGATGTTCCAGAAGAAAGAAAAAAAACTGACATTAGTTAGAGATAGAAGTATTCGATGTAAATATGTTAAAAGTTTTTCCTCTTTCACTGTGAAAGAGAGTTTCCAATGTGAAAAATTAAGTTCTTTGATTTCTAGTCCTAATGTAATTTGGGAAACCATCTAATTTACTGAGAGGATCGAATCTAATTCATGCCTAAATTCGTCACCTGCGATTTCTTTAAACTTAGTTTTCTCTTTGAATCAAAGTAAAGAACAGAAAACGATTCATACAAACTCTCTGGTGTATAAATAAGCTCACCACCCTTCAATACCAAACACTCTCATTCTTTGTCAAAACTTAAATATAAAAAGACAATATGACCATTTGTGCTTCTTCTTATCCCCCAAAATCCATAATTAAACAACCAGAGCCAATGGAACTAACTAAAGCTAACCTTCTCTTATGAGGAAACCAACAGAAAAAGGGATGATTGTATACAAACTTAGGAATTATCGGATTGTCACAAAGCGCGTCATAAATTTGCATAAACTTATATGTGCTTGGAGCTTCATATCGATAAAGATTGTGATGTTCCGTTGTTCTCTCCCATTTTCTCTTCCTCTGAATCCATGGCATCCACACCAATGTTTTCTGTCTTATGTGACGTGTTGTGTAGTGTTTTGCGGGGGACCGAAACCGATTCAGACCGGAACAAATATTTTCGGTTATGATAAATTGAGTTCAAACCAGATTCGCTTCCTAGTGGAACCGGATGAAAGGCACCAAAACCGGTGGGCAAATTTGGAGACAGAAGTTAAAAAAAAGTATCCGGATAATGTTCGGGATTTTGAACCCGACGTGAATCGAACACGCAACCTTCTGATCTGGAGTCAGACGCGCTACCATTGCGCCACGGATCCGGATGTTTAATTAGTTCACTTACATTTATCTAACCGCGATTTAATAAACTTAAATATAGTTGCTCAATTATTGTGGTCTTTCTTAAACAATCGATCCAAAATGTATTTGACAAGATCGTGTCTGTTGCACAAAAAATGGTATTCACTCTCTAAACAAAACTCTTTCAAGAAGAAAGAGACAGTTGAGAGAAAAAAAGGTCCTATAATTTACAATGAATAAGTCTATTGCTAACTTGGAAGAAGAAAATAATGGATAACTATCATTGGAGCGCAGATGTTACGTTGATGAAGATATCTTCGGGACAAGGGATCGTTAAGCCACCCATTGGATGATCAAATCCAAACTCTTCCTCGGATTTACTGAGAAGATCTTGAAACGAAGGCTGGCTCAAGTATGAGATTGGCACCACATATCTCTTCTTCTGGCTCTCTCCTACGTACACCGCAAGAAACCCTTTGGGTGCCGCCGAGGCTACTCTTTTGCTCGTGGAAGCTGCTGAGACGGAGAGGCCAAGAATCTTCTTTGCACCCAATAGACTTCTCATCAAAGCCATTTCTACTTTTTGTTTTCTGAAAGTTTGGATTCCTTTGAAGGTTTTGAAGAGATGTATGAAAAGACTAAAGTTATTGGATTGCTAGTTGTTGGTTGATGATAGAAAGAATGGTTCATGTGTATATATAGGAAGACCAGTGATTATAATGAGTTGCAAGCCTTGCTGAAAAATCTTTCAAACTTGTGGTCTTTGAAAAGTGGGACAGACTAGAACGGAGTAGCACATGGTTCTGTCTTTACCACCTGGAAAAGAAGCATTAATGCATTTTGTCCACTTGGATAGTCTCTGTATGCAGTTCACAAGGGTTTGTCTTCTCAATGTTTCTGATATAAGTCGTACCCTATATTTTTATTTGCAACTTTTTTGTGAATCTTTGGCGAGATAGACTTGTTCTGTTGTTGAGAAACTTCAGGTCCCCACTTTTAGTTCTTATTAATTAAATCCATTTAGACAACAGAGATAAGAGAATAGGACAAATAACCAACCATAGAACATGAAAGAGCGAACCTTGCTGGTCTCTGTTATTGACAATGGCGTATGTATCATCTAAAATTTTTGAGAAAACAAGCCCTTTTGTGACTCATTTATTTATCCATCAAGACAACTTGCATTAATGCATATTTTCAATAGGTTTAAGACAGAACCATGTGATCTTCTCTAGTCTGACCACAAGTTTCAAAGATTTTTGTAAGAGACTTCAACTCATTCATTGATCTATCTATATATATACACATGATCCATTCTTTCTATCATCGACCAACAACAATCAATCCAATAACTCTAATCCTTTCATACGTTTTCAGAAGTTTCCAGCCACAAAAAAAACAAAAATATTGAAATGGCTTTGATGAGAAGTCTATTGGGTGCAAAGAAAATTCTTGGCCGCTCCGTAACAGCAGCAGCCGCAACAAGCAAAAGGGCAGCCTCGGCAGCACCAAAAGGGTTTCTTGCGGTGTACGTAGGAGAGAGCCAGAAGAAGAGATATGTGGTGCCAATCTCATACTTGAGCCAGCCTTCGTTTCAAGATCTTCTCAGTAAATCCGAGGAAGAGTTTGGGTTTGACCATCCGATGGGTGGCTTAACGATCCCATGTCCTGAAGATAGTTTCATCGCTGTGACGTCTCGGTTCCAATGATGATTATCCAACATATTGTTCGTCTAGTTAGAGATAGACTTGTTCCTTGTAAATAGAGGAGATTTTTTTTCTCTTCTTGGAAGAGTTTTCAATAATTCTTTTAAAAGTGAATGCCAGAGACACGATCACGATTCATGTTGATGCATTTTGGATCGGTCACTGCAAAAGAGTAACTCCAACAATTGAAGTATTTTTTAATCATAATTTTAGTTGTTGTTAATTAAAATTGAGTATTTTTAATCAAATTCTCATCCATTAAAAGGTTACGTACACTACAAGACTAACACATCTGAAACGCAGAACCATGTGAAACTCTGTTTTCTTTGTACATCACAAGTTTCAACTCATCAGTATAACGTCTCTCGGCTCAAAAATAATGATCTTGTCATAAAAAAGAGTTAATCTTTGTAAAGAGATACACACCTTTTTTTTCCTTATATTTCTACAGAGAGTTTGTTGCAGAGGATATGAAATTCAATGCTAATCAGTATTTGATCATACAAAACATCAAGGAAAGTTTCCCATATGACCAGCAGATTTCGTTTGCCAATCGGGTGAGATGTGTAATGTGATAACTGAATAATTATTCTGTCTTATTTCTAGCATTTGTCATGTGATCCAATCAATCCGAAACACTGAGCTGATCGAGCCATCCCGAAGCTGTGAACATCTGTCTTAAACGAGGTATCCTCTGCAAATAAGCTATCTTTTGGGTAATTTGATCTTGTAGTGAGATCACGAGACAGGAATCTAAATGAAGATAGAACATCCTCACCATATATTTGTTTGCGTCTATCGAAAAAAAGCATAAATGCGTCTCACAACTTTCTCCTGCTACTAATATGGATACATAGACAATTATGTATGCAAGAAACAAGAATGATGAAAATTTTCTCCGAAAACTTGCTGCAATTTGTATAATTGAAACCATTGTCCTTACACAGAAATATGGCAAACACATTGAATTTTCTAACCTCTTAAGCCGCTCTCTTTCACAAAGAAAGAGGAAAAAAAGTTAACATATATACATAGAATGATTCTTTCTCTAACTCGGGATAAATAATGTTAGTTTTTCTTCTTTTGTAATATCATCACTGAAGCCGGGAAGTCACATTGATGAAGGTATCTTCAGGACAAGGAATCGTTAATCCACCCATTGGATGATCAAATCCAAACTCTTCCTCGGATTTACCGAGAAGAGCTTGAAAAGAAGGCTGGTTTAAATATGAAATTGGCACCAAATATCTCTTCTTCTGGAACTGGTCTTCACCAACGTACACCGCAAGAAACCCCTTTGGCGCTGAAACTGTCCTTTTGCTCGTAGCCGTTACAGAAAGGCCAATGATTCTCTTTGCCCCCAAGAGACCTCTGAACAAAGCCATTTCTTGTGTCTGGAAAATGGAAATTTGAAGCTTCTCAAAAAAAGGTTAGATGCTCAAATTTAAGGTTTGGATTGCTTTAGCTACTTGGTGATTTGAAGAGTTGGTTCTGTCTCTGGATGTATAAATAGATTGATGAAGGACTGAGAACCACCCTGGAATCATTGGAAGCATGGGATATACACAAAGAGAGTTTCACATGGTTCTGTCTTCTAGATTTGACCGATGATAAGAAACGAAAGCTAAAGAGCATTATCTGTTTGTTTTCTCATGTCTGTAAAATAAATGAATGAGATTTTCAATCTTTTTTTTGTATAAATGCCATGTGACCTAATTGCGGATATAATCAATCAAATTAAGAACAACTTAACCTGTGACAGAGACTTATTGTTCTGTTGTTGAGAAACTTCGGGTCCCCACTTTACGTTCTTATTAATTCAATCCATTTAGACCACGGAGATGAGGGTATATGATCACCACAGAACATGATAAACAGAAACTTGCTGGTCCTTATTATTGACAATAGCATATGTCTAATCTAAAAAAAACATTGAGAAAACAAGCCCTTGTGAACAGCATTTCGTAGTTTAGTTCATTGTCCCACACTCAATTAATAATCTCATCTAGACAAATTGCATTAGACTATAACTCGGTAAAGACAGAACCATGTGAAACTCTTTTCTAGTCTGACCCACACTTCAAGATCACAAGTTTCAAGGATTTTTCTGAGAGGTTTCAATTCATTCCTTGATATTTCTATATATACACATAACATTACCTATTCTTTCAATCATCAAGCAACAAACAAGCAATATTCCAATAACTTTTCTTCTTTTCATACATATCCAGAAGCTTCAAAAGAATTCAAACTTTCAGTCAAAATCATAGAAATGGCCTTCGTGAGAAATCTATTGGGTGCAAAGAAGATTCTTGGTCGCTCCGTGACAGCAGCAGCTTCCACGAGCAAAAGAGCTGCCTCGGCGGCACCAAAAGGGTTTCTTGCGGTGTACGTAGGAGAGAGCCAAAAGAAGAGATATGTGGTGCCAATCTCATACTTGAGCCAGCCTTCGTTTCAAGCTCTTCTCAGCAAATCCGAAGAAGAGTTTGGGTTCGATCATCCAATGGGAGGCTTAACAATCCCTTGTCCTGAAGATATCTTCATCACTGTGACGTCTCGGCTCCAATGATAAAAAATCCAACATATTGTTCTTCGAGATAGAGATAGACTTGTTCCTTGTAAATAGAGCAGAAATTTTGTTCTCTTTCTTCTTGAAAGAGTTCTTAATTTGTTTTGAAAGTGGATACCATTTTCATGTTAAACTAATACATTTTTGATCGATCATTGAAAAAGAAAGGACAACAACACCATTCTTTCGTTTAAAGTAAATCAGAGTATCTATCATCAATTGAAGTCTTTTTTTTGACAAAGAAAGAGGTGACATAGTTTAACTGAATGCAAAGAGATGAAAAGTAATTGGATCGCAGTGATTGGCGCCAACAAATACACGAACTGATGTACCGGCACTGATACATGAACCGATTCATGTACCGAAACACTTTTAACTCTGTTTCATAGTCCTCCAACAGCTTCTCCATTATTGGTCTCTTACTGAAACTTTTTTTTCCCGTTAAAATTTCATTAAAACTTTCTAAAATACTAAAGTTAGAATCATACTCCAGTCTACAGTTCCAAGGGAGTGAATGGATCCTCAACTTTCAATAACTAGTCCTTAAAACATGTTTTTACTACTGTATATATCAGTCTTATAACTCATGTAACAGTGAGAGAGAGAAAATCATTGATTTACTCTACTGTATCTTCACTCTGTTTTTTTCTATTTTATCTAGGAAAGCTCAAAGACGGAATATTTTTTATCCACTGAAATGGTGAGGTACTGAGGTTGAGAGATACTTGTGTATTCTTTACTTATAACTGACTTAAGCAGTGAAGAGCTGTGCGAAGTCAATCAATCAACAAAACATCCACTTCTTGATTTATATTTGAAAGAGGGAATCATGTGGAGACGCTGTTCGTGTTCAACTCATTTCGTTGATTCCTCTGTATATCCTGAAACAGAACAAACTCTTCATATCATCAAAACTCTATCAATCCAAAAACTTGAATAGTTATCCTGAAGAACCCCAAACTTTCAATATGAACTTATTTTCTTCAGAAAGCTTTCTGCAATTCGCATAAGACACCTTTCATGCTTAGACAACAAAATTGACATTCACATTGAGCTTTGTAAAAGATGAGATATTGAAGGTTTCACAGAAACTAACCAAAAATCCAACCTTTCCAACAAATCCGAGGACAGAAAAAGTCTACTTGTAAACTGTTCTTCAGCTATCAATTTGAAGAAAGTCTAATAATTGCAATTGGCAACTTTCCCATTGCACTACTCAATTCCACCAAAATCACAGATCTTGAGAAGTGCAACAGGAAAGCTGTCGTTTGCAAGTTCAGATCGAACCAGAGAACCGTCTTCAATTTTAAAAAAAACACCGCCAATCTGTTAATCGGACGGTCATGAGCGAAATAAGAGAGCAAAAAGAGCAAAAACTCACAGACGAGATCTGAGAGAGAGAAAAGACAATAGAGTCTGAAAAATAAATAATAATATATTTATAGTCAAATAAGAATGCTTCCTTTAGGTTTTTTTCCTCCAAAGCATCTTCATTTTTCCACACTCTCTCTCTCTCTCTCTCTCTCACACACAGTAGCGCCATGGACGAGACCCAAATCGCATCCTTCCTGAAATCATCTGAGCTATTTCCGATTCCTCAAAGCGTCAAGCTTTCGTACGGAACAGCAGGGTTCCGAGCCGACGCAAACCTGCTGGAATCGACTGTCTACAGAGTTGGCATTCTCTCAGCTCTCCGATCGCTCAAGCTCGGATCATCGATCGTCGGGCTCATGATCACAGCGTCGCACAACAAAGTCTCCGACAATGGCATCAAAGTCGCTGATCCATCTGGTGGTATGCTTTCTCAGGAATGGGAACCTTTCGCTGATCAGATCGCGAACGCGTCTTCTCCTCGTGACCTCGTCTCGCTGATTGGAGCATTCGTGGAGAAGGAAGGTATTGCAATCGGAGAGAAGAGAGGTGCAGAGGTGTGGTTGGGAAGGGATACTAGGCCTAGTGGTGAATCGCTTCTCCGAGCTGCGGAAATTGGAGTTTCCTCTGTTTTGGGATCTGTTGCGATTGACATTGGGGTTTTGACTACTCCGCAGTTGCATTGGATGGTTCGAGCTAAGAACAAAGGTCTCAAGGCTACTGAAAGTGATTACTTTGAGAATCTCTCTACTTCATTTAGGTGTTTGAATGATCTGATCCCGATTAGTGGGAACAACAAGTCTGAGATTAGTAGATTGGTTTTAGATGGTGCTAATGGTGTGGGTGGACAGAAGATTGAGGAGCTGAGAGGGTCTTTGAGCAATCTAGATCTTGAGATACGTAACACGGGAAGAGATGGAGGTGTGCTTAATGAAAGTGTAGGTGCTGACTTTGTGCAGAAAGAAAAGGTTGTGCCTTTAGGATTTGGGTCCAAGGATGTTGGGATGAGGTGTGCGAGTTTTGACGGTGATGCGGATCGATTGGTTTACTTTTACGTTCCTTCGGATGCTTCTGCTGACAAGGTTGAGTTACTCGACGGTGACAAGATTCTATCTTTGTTTGCTCTCTTCATCAAAGAGCAGCTAAACAGTCTTGATCGTGATGATAATAAGGAAGGGAAGCAGTCTCGTCTTGGTGTTGTGCAGACGGCTTACGCCAATGGTGCATCTACGGATTACCTAAGGCAGTTGGGTTTAGATGTTGTTTTTGCAAAAACTGGGGTCAAGCATTTACATGAGAAAGCAGCAGAGTATGATATTGGAATCTACTTTGAGGCTAATGGCCATGGGACTATTCTCTTCTCGGAATCTTTCTTATCTTGGTTAGTTGCCAAACAAAAGGGTCTTAGTCAAGGATCTGAAGAGCACAATGCGGTTTCTAGGCTAGTGGCAGTGAGTAATCTTATTAACCAAGCGGTAGGTGACGCTCTAAGTGGGTTGCTCTTGGTTGAAGTGATTCTGCAGCACATGGGATGGTCTGTACAGAAGTGGAATGAGCTATACGAGGACCTTCCTAGCAAACAGATTAAGGTCGAAGTTCCAGACAGAACAGCGGTTGTGACCACAAGTGAAGAAACCCAGGCTCTGAAACCTTTGGGGATTCAAGATGCTATTAATGCCGAGATAAAAAAATATCCGCGTGGCAGAGCTTTCATAAGGCCATCAGGTACAGAAGATGTGGTGAGAGTATATGCAGAAGCATCCACACAAGAAGCTGCTGATTCTTTGGCTAGTTTTGTGGCTCAGCTCGTCAAAAGCTTCCTTGGTTCAAGCTAAAGATCTCTGCAATGTTAACGGGAGATCTTTCTTGTTCATCTCTTAGCTTCCGCATCTTATGTATAACCCAAATGACATGTTTCTCTTGTCTTTTCTGTGTCTTGAGAGTTACTTTGTTTCTCCTCTAGATCTTCTTATCCCTCTCCCCCCATTGTAAACTAAAACCTAGGCTTGCCTGAAAAGAACCCGCAGCGTCATTGCTCTTTCTCTTTCAATAAAGTTCTAAAACTGGAATGTATCTTCCTCTCCTGAAATAGTAAATAGAGAGATCGTTGTTAAGAAATCAGTATCCAGTACTTATAAGGTCATAACAGTGGTGTACTTGAAGAAAGCTTATGCCTTAATCTCTCTGGCTTATGAAGGGAACTTAGGTCATGCCTGTCTTCCTCTATTGTCTCTCAACAATTTTGTCTCCGACAGTGACTTCCCCATAAAACCCAACATTGTCCCCTCTCATGAAAAACTATCATAATCTTCTTTGAATTACAACTGTCATGTGTGATCCTAGTTGGATATAATCAAAGAACAACTTACCCTGTGACAGAGACTTGTTGTTCTGTTGTTGAGCAACTTCAGGTCCCCACTTTTGAGTTCTTATTAAATCCATTTAGCACCGCAGAGATGAGATGAGGAATGATCATCACAGAAAATCATGAAGAACAAAAACTTGCTGGTCTTTATTATTGACAATAGCACATGTCCTATCTCAAAAACATTGAGAAAACAAGCCCTTGTGTATTGCATATGGAGTTTGTTTTTAGTTAATTGTCCCACACTCAATTAATAATCTCATCAAGACATATTGCATCAAACTAAACTTTTCCAAATGCTAATGGACAGAACCATGTGCAACTCTGTTCTAGTCTGCCCCAAGCTTCAAGACCACAAGTTTCAAAGATTTTTCAGAGAGGCTTCAACTCATTCACTGACCTATATATAATTCACATAAACCCCTTATTTCAATCATCAACCAACAACAAGCAATCCAATAACTTGAATCTTTTCAGACATCTTCAAAAGCTTCAAAAGAATTCAAACTTTCAGTCAAAATAATAGAAATGGCTTTCGTGAGAAGTCTATTGGGTTCAAAGAAGATTCTTGGTCGTTCCGTGACAGCAGCAGCTTCTACGAGCAAAAGAGCAGCCTCGGCGGCACCAAAAGGGTTTCTTGCGGTGTACGTAGGAGAGAGCCAGAAGAAGAGATATGTGGTGCCAATCTCATACTTGAGCCAGCCTTCGTTTCAAGCTCTTCTCACCAAATCTGAAGAAGAGTTTGGGTTCGCTCATCCAATGGGTGGCTTAACGATCCCTTGTCCTGAAGATACCTTCATCGCTGTGACGTCTAGGCTCCAATGATAATTATTCAACATAGTGTTCTTCGAGTTAGAGATAGACTTGTTCCTTGTAGTAAATAGAGGAGATTTTTGTTCTCTCTCTTCTTGAAAGAGTTGTTCGAAAAGTTTGGAAAGTAAATATCATTTTTCAGTTACAGACACAATATGACTCATGTTAAGTTAATACATTTGGATCGATCATTGAAATTGAAACGACAACAACAATTGAAGAACTATTTCAATTATACTTTAGTTGCTATTAAATAAAACTAAATGAGAGCATTTATCATATGAATCCGTGGCTCAATTTAACCAAATTATCGTCCATTCAAGTCTTTCATCTAACAAAGAAAACTGAGCAGTGCAAAGGGAAGAAAATAAAACTGGTGGCGTTAAAACTCGTCTTTTCTTTTTATCAACCAGAAAATTTCTTCCTTTAGGTTATTAACGTGAAAAGTTCAATGACTTCAATCTACTAGAAAGTCGTACTACAAGAATCGGAGAGAAACTAATATTTCTCCGAATCTCTGCCTCAGCTCTCAAAGAAATGGCTTTTACCGTTTGCTTTTCATCTCCCCTGAACATTTATATTCATTCATTGAAATTTCCATATAAGAAAAATAGATAAATTGAGCATAATCAAAAAGTGTCTAGTTAATAATGTAACCGCTGAATTGGCGCCAAGCCGCCAACAAATACAAGAATTGACAAAAGCGGCTCTTTCTTTTTAACAACAGCTTCTCCATAAGTCTTCTCATTGAAACTCTAAAGCTAAAGTTAGACTCAGTTTACATCAGTAAGCTTTCAGTATTTAATCAGTTTACAAGGGAGTAAATGGATCCTCAGCTTTCAATATTCAGTCCTTAAAACTTGTTTTTATGGTCTGTTGTTGAAGAACAACAGGTCCCTACTTTAAGTTCTTATCAAAACCATTTCGACCGCAGAGTTTAAAGAAAAGGACAGAGAACCAACCACTTAATCATCAAAGATTCACAGAAAAGTTGCAAATAAAAATATAGGGTACGACTTATATCAGAAACATTGAGAAGACAAACCCTTGTGAACTGCATACGGAGACTATCCAAGTGGACAAAATGCATTAATGCTTCTTTTCCAGATGCTAAAGACAGAACCATGTGCTACTCCGTTCTAGTCTGTCCCACTCTTCAAAGACCACAAGTTTCAAAGATTTTTCAGCGAGGGTTTGCAACTCATTACATTCACTGGTCTTTCTATATATACACATGAACCATTCTTTCTATCATCAACCAACAAGTAGCAATCCAATAACTTAAATCTTTTCATACATCTTTTCAAAACCTTCAAAGGAATCCAAAATTCAGAAAACAAAAAATAGAAATGGCTTTGATGAGAAGTCTATTGGGTGCTAAGAAGATTCTTGGCCTCTCCGTCTCAGCAGCTTCCACAAGCAAAAGAGCAGCCTCGGCGGCACCGAAAGGGTTTCTTGCGGTGTACGTAGGAGAGAGCCAGAAGAAGAGATATGTGGTGCCAATCTCATACTTGAGCCAGCCTTCGTTTCAAGCTCTTCTAAGTAAATCTGAGGAAGAATTTGGGTTTGATCATCCAATGGGCGGCTTAACGATCCCTTGTCCTGAAGATACTTTCATCAATGTTACTTCTCAGCTTCAATGATGATCATCCACCATTTTGTTCTTCGAATTAGAAATAGACTTAACCATTGTATAGATGAACTTTTTACTCCTTCTCGAGGGAGCTATTCGATAAAGTTAGAAATTGAATTCCCTTTTCATTCAATCGACACGATCATGTCAATACACGATCATTCAATCGACACGGATCGATCTTTGAAAACGAAAATATGTGATTATTATTAACTTATGGTCAAATCAACTAAAGTGAGCTAATTAAACATCCGGATCCGTGGCGCAATGGTAGCGCGTCTGACTCCAGATCAGAAGGTTGCGTGTTCGATTCACGTCGGGTTCAAAACCCCGAACATTATCCGGTTATATTTTTTGTTTAATCTCGAATTTGTGTCCTTCGCTTTTGCTGCGTTTCATCCGGTTCCACTTCCCTAATCTAATTTCTCTTAACCGAAAGTCTTAGTTCCAGTTAGAAATCGGTTCAATCTCGATCCAAAATATGAACGACACAAAGAACTGGCGCTGTTTCCTTATCGCCAGTCTACCGCATGTTCACTACCAAGGTTTCGTAGGTGAAAAGCAAATTGCCTATACATTTTGGTTAGCACTCGAACTTTGAATCATATTATGTAATATTTACTTATTAGTTAATTACTTCCATGTAAATATACTAAAATTAACCAGGTTTCTATGTCAACTCTTCATCACAATTTTTTTGATAAAGATTTCATCACAAATTTTCATCGGAACATTTTGTCATTTACTAATACAGTTTTTTTGTTTTTACTACTAATACAATTTTTAAAAATGCCATTTACTTAATCAAAACCAAACTTGCCATTTACCAAACTTCCCGAAAAGAAAATGTGATATTTTAACAAAAATAAAATGTACTAGAGGTTGGAATTTCAATGATAAATTTGTTATTTCTTTTTGGTTATATTTCGAAATCCGATAAATGTCACTCTACTTTTCAAGTAGATGTGAGTTATGTGACCCCACGCTGACGAAGAAAAAAGGAAAAATGTGACCTCATATAAGCGTGATACTGAAAGTTTGATGGAAATTTGAAAAGCTTGTCGTAAAAAAAAAAAAAAAAGAAAGTTTGATGGAAATTTTAGCTTACGTATTTTCTTTTTACAAAATCTAATCAAGTAGACTATGGAGTCCACATTATAAATCTAATACCCATCATTTATTTAACAGAGACGTATTGAAAATTTGAAACTATAGTACAAATATTTTGAGCTAGTTAATTAGTGATCTCAACGTTCACCTTTTTTTAGAAACTAAATATTTGCCATATATAAACTTGAATTAGTAACTTAGTAACATTGATTAATGTTGAAAACATGAATTAGCGATTAGATAAAGAAGTGTAAATAAATAAATAATTGGCTGTCAAATATAGTAGTAGAACTTAATAATAATACAAACAAACATGTATTAGGCTTTTAGCCTGTGGAGTAAATGTTGTAATAAGTCGCTGTCCTTGTGGTGGAGTTGAGTTACTAAAACTAGCAAATTGCACTGCTTTTTACGTGTCTCTAAAGTCACAAAACACAGATCCTATTTTCAGCATTACGAAGAAAAAAAAAAATAATTACAAGTTATAATAACTAATGATGCATGGGCTTCTTTCTCAATTATTTCAAAATTAATGGAGAAAAAGTAAAGACTTTGAATACTAGGAGCTGCTTTGGCTGTTTTTAGAATAAATGGTCTTACAGATCACTCTCTCTTTCTCTCTAACTTTACCCATTATCACAAAGAGATAAACAAGAGGTTGAAGAAAGAAGGAGAAAGGGAGAGAGATGGCCACAAACAGTTGCTTTGGTAAGATTATGGAAGAAGGAGTTAACCCAGGATTCTTCAAGGTTCTCAGAAAGGAAGATTTATCGTCTGAAACCATGGTATGTGATCTTTTAAAAAACTTGTTTTCTTCCCTGCTCATAAGAATATAATGAATGCCTTCTCTTCAAAACGAAATTTTTTAAATTAGGTCTCATGAACATAGATTTGTTAATTCTCTGCTAGCAAGTGAAGGGTCTGTTTTCCCAACGGTGTTGTGTTGGTGAGCTTTTTTCTTGATGGAAATCTGTGAGTGAAATGATCGGATAAAATCAATTAAAGTCAAACGGTTGAAACTTACGGCTGGAGATACTTATTGGATGTGTTTGAGTTACATTCACTGATATTGCAGAATGCAATTTTTTTTCCTTTGTCTTTATCATTTATTGACAGATCTTGTTCTTACTGTATGTCTAAAGAGAGGGATTCCTCAAGACTTCTTAAAAAGCATCTCGGCCAAGGAGTTCTCGTTTAAGATGGTCTTAACATTGCCATGGGGAAGCTCATGGCGAATAAAGCTCTCCAAATACCGAAGGTTCTACTACATGGAGAAAAACGGATGGGACCAGTTTTTGAGCGACAATGCTTTAGGTAATAACGAGCTTCTTACATTCACGCACAAGGGAAACATGTGCTTTAGCGTAAACATCTACCAAATAGATTGCGCGGAGATGCTTAGCCCCCAAAAATCTGCAACCATTGCTTCTTCCAGTAAGTTCTCATGTTGTGTGAATATTTCTTTTTAAGGCTTATGGAAAAGAAGAAGACAGCCTTTAGTTTTCTGGTTGATTTCTGATGAAACAGGTCGGAACAAGAGAGAACAAGGGAACAACGTTTACATAGATGTGAAGGAGGAAGAGAGAGAGTCGTTGTCTGCATCGAGCTATCCTGGCTCAGAAACAGCTGAATCTACAGTAGGAGGAAGATTGAAACAGAAACGGAAGCTTAACTTGGGAAAGAAGAAAGTTGAAGACGCTGAAAAATCAAAACAGAGGAAGGTGGATACTGATTGTGACGATTCTGAAGGCGGCACTTCGTCTCTTGTTCCAGAATTTACCATCACCATAAGGAAATCATACATCCTGTTCTTGGTAAGAGAAACAACTTCCACAAAGACGAGTAAGATTGTCAAATTGAGTTATATGTACAGTAATTAATCAAATGTTTTAATTGTGGTTTCAGGGGGTCCCCAAGAAGTTTGCGAATATGTATATGCCAAAGGAGGCAACGGTATTCAAGATTCATCATTCAACAGGGAAGAAGTCATGGGAGGTTACTTTTGTGGTCTCTGATATACAGTCGAGATTCTCTCCTGGATGGGTTCGTTTGGTCAAAGATTTGGGTTTAGAGGTTGGAGATGTTTGCACCTTCGAGCTCATTAAACCGACCGAGATGATTCTAAGTGTCTCCAAGGAAGGGACTCGATGTTAATGACGACGATAATGTAATAAAGATGATCTTAGTTAATGTTGAGTTATAATGTGTCCGGAACCATATCTCTTTATTATGTGTTGTCTGTTCGTTGTTTCTCGTCACACTCCGTGTGACAGTGACTTAACTAATCGAATGAGTTCTTCTCTCCGGTTCGGAATTACAATTTCACTTAACCGAGAGCTTTATTTCCGGTTTGATTTAGTTTTTTTTGGCTCTTTTCTTGTCGCCCAGAGTTAACCAATACACACATTTCAATTTAATCCGATCAACATCACATCAATTCCCAAACACAGAACCGATGGAAGCTCCTGCAAGAGTCAATCTCAGAGCGGTGGCTCTTATCGCCGGAGATAGCAACATCCGAGGATGTCTTCAGTTCATACAAGACACTTCCGGTGCTCTTGTCTTTTCTCCTTTGATCGGACATGTTATATTTATTTGTTATGTACTTATGTGTGTTTACATAACAGGGACTACTCATGTTACTGGAAAGATCTCAGGACTGTCTCCTGGCTTACATGGATTTCATATTCACTCGTTTGGTGACACCACCAATGGTTGCAACTCTACTGGTTGGTTTTTTTTTCCTTCCTCTGTCTATGTTACTGTACACTTCGAATTCAATATTGAAATTTGATGCTTTTGTTGTTGGTTTCTTGTATTTAATTATGGTTTTACTTTGATTTAGTTTCTGGTAATTTTTTTGTACTGTTTCTGGAATGAGAAGATGAAGGATTTTCCTTTCGTTTCTCTGAGATTTGTAGTTTGTTCTTCTTAGACGTCCTTAACCGTTTCACTCCGAGAATCTAGTAGTTCTGTATCTGGAACACGTAGATACGTATGGAAAGAGTGATTTTGCTTGATCTTGATGTGAGTGGGATTGGTTTGGATCAGATTTAGTTTAGATGGACTCTGAGAAGTTGCCAAATTAATTCACTCAACTCATGGAACCATTTAGATTTAGCTATGATAGAAGCAGAAACATATTAAATCTCATTTTTAGATGTTTGATTGGTGTTTCCTCTTTGTGATTCTATTGGTGAGTTCTGTACTTAGTACTTTGAGTTCTTTTGTTTTCTTGCGGAAAATGTTAACTTCAGGACCTCACTTCAATCCATTCAATCGAGTTCACGGGCCACCAGATGAGGAAGTGCGTCATGCTGGAGATTTGGGTAACATTCTTGCAGGATCAGACGGTATACTCTTTGTTCCCTCATCAATATATATGTTTTGTGCCTTTTGTCGAATGATGCTAGTGTGTTTGGATGAGACTTGCTTGTTTCAGGTGTTGCTGAAATCTCAATTAAAGACAAACAGGTAAATACGATTCTTTGCTTTTCCCTTCTTCAACCATTTGATGTAACACTACATTTTCTCAGTTGGTTTTCCAAATCCTAAGCTTATCACCTTGTGCATATATCTCTATTGACATTTCCACATTTATCTCGGCGTCTCTTTCATTTCACAGATACCACTTAGTGGCCAGTATTCCATACTTGGAAGGGCGGTTGTTGTGCATGGTGATCCTGATGACCTTGGCAAAGGTGGGAACTTTTATTTAGCCTTTAATTATACATGTGATCCAATGTCACTGTATACTAAGTAAGCCTTAGAAGTTTAAGGCTCAAATCTCGATAGTGATCATTGTGTCTTGTTTCATTTAGTTGTCATCAAGTACCTGCCAGAGTTCTTAAGTCCATTGTTTGCTCTATTGATGATGTTATTAAAGAATCATGGTCTCATTGCGGTGTTACCGTGCAGGAGGACACAAGCTTAGCAAATCAACAGGAAACGCAGGCGCACGAGTTGGATGCGGTATTGCTTAGTAAAGCTAACATTTTGAAAATCAGAGCATCGCCATTTTCTCTTTCTTCTGTCTGTTTTTACTGTGTGAAGCAGCTCACTCTAGGTTTTGATGTTGAACCAGGTATTATCGGACTTCAATCAGCTGTGGATCCTAAACTATAAATTTTGAGATCAGTGAACTATCCACACCAGAGCTACACAGTTTTTTCATCTGTAGATGTACATCAGAGACCATAGCAGGAAGTAAAATTGTATATTGACATACTGTATGAGACGTAAGTCATAATAATGTAAAATCAGTACGTGAGCTCAAGTTTTATTTGAATCATTATAGTTTCAAACAAGACTGCAAACCATTGAAGGTAACAATATCTAGAAACAAGAAAAACGATTGAATACACAGAAACGTTGCTGAGAACGTAAGCCATCTGACACAGTGCGCTATCGGAAACATTGTTCAGTCCATATATCTTCCAGGTTGCAGGAGTGCTTCCCGAATCTTTCCCCACATCACGTGATACAATGGTTTACTTTGAACCTATCCTCTCAGCCATGTGTTCCTGTAGGACGAGTTGTCGCGAAGAGAAGCATCGTGGGGCTTGTATTCCATGACATATGCATGAGGCAGCTTCAAATGCCGCTTGATTGAGTCTCTCAAAGCCATTACTGCCTGTTCACGGAAAACATTGCACTGCCTAAGTACCAAAAGAAAGAAGGGAGAGAGAGATCTTCTTGTGAATAGTTTTCTCACCTGATGATCAGAAGCATTGCGATTCCATACACTAATGATGTCCTCATTGAAGCGGACACTCAGCACTGCCCCACAGATGTTATCAGCATCATCAAGCTGGTCGCCTACCAACGCAAGAAGCTGAAGAAAAACAAATCAATGGAAGGGAATATAACATGATTTCCAGATACCAAAACTGGACTCTAAGAATGGAAGATAGACAACTTGAAGAACATTTACAATAAAGTAGAAGCATGTCAAAAAACTCACCAGATCCTCCCAGAAACGAGCAGATACAACTTTCGAGAAACGTATGATCCACTTTCCACCATTGCAGTTGGCACCATCCTGATTGAGATTAATTCAGCTACTTTTAGTTGGCGGCTTATTGTAGGAAATAAAACTTTTGTGATATAAAATGTGTTTGCTATATCGATGATCCACATAAAAACAAACACAAAGATAACAAGAAAAAAATAACATGTTGAAATACCAACCTCCCACAAGGGACGAATCCCATCCTTAAAGAAATGAAGGTCTGTTGGACTAGGCAAGAGAGAAGAACGAGCAAGGTGACAGTAGCTGGCCCAAAACCCTTCAACCTAGTTACCAAAATCCAAATCTCAGAAATCAACAAGATAAGATTGCAAACACTTAATAATGTAACATCCCATTAGTATTTCTGAGCTCACCGTGCTGAACTCCACAATCTTCTTTATGTTATCCTCGTAAGAAGTCTGGCTCCTGACCCCTGGTGTGCGACGGGTGTACCAAATCGCAAACTTGTACTGCAAATTCCCAAAAGTAGAAAGACAACGTAGAGCCACTGAGCCATTGTATAATCTTAACTTAAGTAGACTAAGAATGCTCAACAATGGTAGCAATGATCTCATGTTCTCTCAAATTACTCTTGAACTTTTCTCACACTTACATGACCTTAACATTTAATCCCCAACGAATCGATAATTAGGTCCAAAAGGAAAGAGCTAAAATCAGAATGTTCCCTAAACCTAAATGTCCCCAAAAAAAATTATATTATAGAATCCGAATGTTCCACTAGCTCTACACCGTCATATATAAAGTTCCAAATCTTCAACGTACGAGGAGCAAAGCATCAGCTAAGATCAGATTCAAATTGATAACCAATCGGATATAAATAATTAGAGAACAAACCCGAAGAGGATGCAGACCAGCCTTGAGCTCGCGAGAGTGGCGTTCATCGGAAAATGAGTCGGTAACATACTGCGACTTGATGCTGTCCATGTTTGCCGATTCTCTGATCTCATCGTCCCTCCTCTCCGCAATCTCCATTTTTTCACCTCGATTTTGAGATTTCAGGCGATTAGGCTTCAAAGCCCTAAATATATCTATCTAATCGAAGCAGCCAGGAAGAGACGGAAAGAGCGTGTGAGAAGAAGAACTCTTTTTGACTACTCTCTTCTGTCAAATACACACATAAAGGTCAAAAGCTGGAGAAAATCAGCCTATGGGCCCTGTTGAGTCATACTAATGGGCCTTAGTTTCCTTCTTTGGGCCAGATCGTTAAAAGTCTTTATCTTTAAATTTTGGTTAACGTATACAAATTTAAAAGTCGTTTAGTATATTATAAACCAACCGCAATAATACAAAAAAACATTAATTTTTTTATTAAAAATATCCACCAATGACGCGACGATAAGTGGGGGAGAGAGAAGAAAAAAAAGGAATGTGACGAACGCGATTTGTCAACGTAATCGATTTTGGCGGTCTCCATCTGTTATTTCTGCAAAAACAAGTGACAATAAAAACTTTCCGACATATCCAGCGGATCTGAGACTTTCCCCAATTTTTGCCCTAATATAAACATTTTGATTTTCTGTCTTTCAAGTTTTGTTCTTTCACGTGGTTTCGTCCTCGAAATCTGATTCGATTTCACTCTTAATCGGTGACCCTAATCATCAAAGTTTCTTCTTTGGAGAATTCGATCTCTCTCTCTCTCTCTCTCTCTCTCTCTCTTTCTTTCTTTTGGCGGTAGATTGAAGATTCGTTGGTGGTCTTTCTTTCATCGTAATTTAATGAGTTTCCGGATCTCCATACTCCTCCTCCTCCTCCTCTGTGTGATAGCTGGATCATGCTTAGCTTCCTCCGTTGAGGTTTGCAATCATGAATTCGAGGTGTTCAGATGCGGAATCGAGAATAAATGCCACCGTTCTCTGTATCCGAGACCTCCTTTAGAGGTTCGTAATAATTACCTTCCCTCATCTCTGCCTTAACTTTCAATGAAAAACGATTTGCGATTCGCCGATTGAATTTGCTTTGTGTTTCATTTTGTCTGTTGTGTGTCGGGTTTGTGGCGTTTTCTATGTTAAAGAGTTTGATGTGTTTGAAGTAGAATAAGCTGCCGCCTAGACTTACCATCTCTTCAAGTTCATATGATAACTCCTTTGCCTATTGTCAATTGCAATGATCGAGCTTTTTTGCTTGCTTTTGGCATGTTTACTCTAGTCTTGTGGTGGTGGTGGCAACAAGTCTCCTTTTTAGTTTTGTTATAGCTTTCTTTCATAAAGAAAACTTAGGCTCATACCACTTCACACAAGTTCTTAAGGAGAAACGGTATATAGGCTTGTAGCTTAACTTCACTGATGTATTTACCTTTGCTCCACTGTTTCTCGAGGTCTCAGGTTTTTTTCCCGTTTTCAAGTTTGTATATCCTTCTCATAACAGAGGAGAGACCTGGATATAAACTATGTTGGTTGTGGTAGGGGTCTACCAGCAGTTTAAATTGCCCTTAAGAAAGAAGCTGGTGCTGCTGGAAAAAAAATGTCGCTTTCAGTTAGTGCTAGCTTTCATGATTAAATAATCTACTTAAAAGGGTTGGATTGTTTAGGAAGGACAAGTCTATAACTATGATGTATTTGTGACTGATCATGATCATCACTGTCTTGTTTCTTGAATGTTTAGGATCTTTTTTATCTCAAGACTGCAATATACTAGAAGTTTTTGTATGCATGCCTTACAATGAGTTACCAACAGAATCCCAGCATGTCATTTGCACAATATTAGGTTCAAATTCTAATGTTTAAATGCAACAAAAGTAATATAGCACTAGTAACATATGCGTGTGTGTGTGTGTGGGTGTGTGTGTGTGTGTATGTTTGTTTTCCCATATGGTATGGACTTGGATGTGGGATTGTTTTTGTATCTCAAGAAGTATCTAAATTGGTGTTTTTGGCTAATGCAGGTGGATGGAGACTTGCTAGACAGACTCATGGGTGCAAACCATGGAAATGCTTATACATCCATTCTATTTTATGACTCACGGTCCCCGTTTTCGCGTGCAGTTCGCCCCAAGTTTGATGTTCTGAGTTCAATATTCCCCCACATAGGGCACCTGATTGTTGAGCAATCTCAGGCATTACCATCGTAAGAAGTTACCTCTGCTATAGAATGTTTACATAAGTCCATTTGCATCTCGATCGAATTATTCACAGCAAGAAAATTGCATCTTCGTTTTTTGGCATCTTCCTTGGTCCACGTTAGCTGACCTTTAGGATTTTCACGATTGCAGTGTCTTTTCTAGGTATGGTATCCATAGTTTGCCTTCAATCCTGATGGTGAATCAAACAATGAAGACGCGATACCATGGTCAAAAGGATCTTGCATCCCTGATTCAGTTTTACGAAAAGACAACAGGTGAGAGTTCTTCTTCATGAAATTCCAGGATGCGTCTCTGTTTTTGCTTTCTTCTCGTGGTTTCTACATATCTGAAAACATTAGCACACAACTTACTAAATCCCTTGAAGAATCATGAATGCCTGCAAAAGAAATCAGTTAAAATTCTTTTATAATAAGCTCCACTCGGTGTATCTCTGTGGCTTTCCAGGTCTTACACCCGTCCAGTATGTGGATGAAGGTGAACCAACAAGCTTGGACACCGATGGTGACCTGATCACAGTGCTACGCAACGGGTCATCCATCAGAGACATAGCGGAAAGAGACCCATATTTGGTACTGGCACTAATGTTTCTGTCTTTGAAGCTGGCAATTTTTATCTTCCCCATCATGGGAGCACGGTTGAAAACGTTATGGGCATCTTATGTTCCGCATCTGAGCTTGGGAATACTCGGTGAGACTAGCCAACTGTTTGGCCGTGCCCTGCACATGGTTGATGTGAGGAGGCTATGGATTAAACTTAGACTCACCAAAACAAGGAACTTCCAAGAAAGAGCTAAGAACGCACTCGCATCGGTCTCGCTAGGAAAATCTACTTCACAGTCGGCCTAGAGGGTAATTCAGAAATCCTTCATTATCGATGAGCTTAGTTAGATTACTTTACTTTTTGTGGACATGTGTTTTCTTACCTTCGGAGTTCCTGTCTTTGTATGTAAATCATGTTTTGCTTATTTGTGAATATTTCTCCTCGTTTCTTGAATATTCTTGTTTTGGGTCCATTTTGTTTTGCTTACATTTTGTCTATATTGGATTTAATCAACGGTTTGGTTTAATTGGTGACACATGGGTCGTATCGTATGTGAAAGAAACTTGTAGATCACTCTGGTTCACACATGTAGAAGTTTCGTTTTCCTGTCGTTTTTGCGTATGTGTTATGACAATTGAATCTTTCTATCAAGATCTTTTCCATTTAGGAATCTAAAAAGCTGAGAAGCTTACACCAATGTGATTCTATCCTTTTTGGTCAACAATATGCAATTTTGAACCAATTTTCGTTTACAAGTTATGATGGTTTAATAATAAACTTTTCTAAAGAATAACTTAATTTCAGGTGTAAACTGACGTAGTTAAAAGCCGAAAATCAAGGAAGCAATCTCATGATTTTCCCATGTTTATAAAGTAGGCAACAAAAGCAGAACAAAGAGGTGAAGCAAAATGTAAAACAAAGCAGAAACAACGGAGTTGGTAAAAAACTAAAAACTTAAACTAAATGTTATGAATAGTATTTTGAGAATAGTTTGATTTTGTATCTAAGCATTGTTGTGATGAGTTTATAGATATTTCAAAGGTTCAAAAAATAATTCAAAGAAAATGATTTTGGGACGCTTAAATTAAAACTTCGTGGCCTTTTTCTTGAACTACACTTGTAATTGCAAGCAAACAACCTCCACTAGTTTACCTTTTCTTTCTCTCCCTCGAAAATGACTTAAAAACATGTGACTTGTACTACACTTACACATAATGTCTCCTTCCTTTTTCTTTCGCATTGTTTGTTACTACAATAATTGTTAACCTACTTGAAATTGAGAAACAGATTCAAAATATGAAAAACGTTCATATGATGGTACCAAATTTATGCTTGAAGTCTAGTCTTCTCGAAGCTCTCTCTATCTATAGAAAGATCAACACCAATAGTTTTTTTATATAAGAAAATTAAGTACCCCTCTAGAAATATGTCCTAATCCATAAACTAAAAATTCAAAACTACCATCCAGTTTTCATTAGTCGAACTAAGTACGAAAGATTCTTTCATAAGTATCATCTACTAAAACATAGTTTCATCACTAAATATTTTAATAACCGATGGTTATGAGAAATAAAAAATCAAAGGGAGAAGGGACCTAGACAAAGAAGACAATGGATACTTCTTATTGTGGGTCCAAAAACAGTAATAGCTTCTTTTGTCACGTCATGTGTAGATAAGCTCCAGAAGATTTACCTCACCGCCCAAACCTAGAATATACATTAATAATATATGATTCTTCATAAGTACATCTATAGACTATAGTTTCGCCAATATATATCATCAATATAGGATTTTTCTGGTCTTTGCAAGTCATTATGTGTTTTAAGTTTTAACTAGTACTTGTGGTTGTGGATGTCTATAGTTAAGCAATACATATTGTTTTTCTTTTTTGATTACAGATAAACAGTCGTGTCAATTTTAATTGTTAGTTTGATGGTAAGAATGGACCAGCTATGGATAAACAGTTGTTCCAACAACAACAACAACACTAACAAAAAAATGTTTATCAATTCTATATGAAATTATGCAACTAATCATCCAGATAGTTTATCAGAAAAACATATATTTATTTGCTAAAACTGTTCAAAATTATGTAGTTTACTTAAATCATTTTTAAATCACCAGGTATTCAACATTCTGTAATTTAGTTTTAGTCTACACAACTATCTTAACAGTGACTTACATTAACTGCATCAATCTCGCTTGTAAGTTCTATCACACTCCAATCGTAAATTACCAAAACCATTTTGGAGTCTGAATATTCGTTTGGTCTCTTCTTCTTCTTTGTTCTCTATTAAAGGATCTAAAAAACCCCTTCATACCAGTGAGAGAGAAAAAGAGAGAGAGAGAGAGAGTCACCTCAAAATTACTAAACCCAATTCGCCCCAATAATTGGAAAGATCACTATTACCCCCCCGAATTTTTTAAAAAAAAATTTCTCTCTATTTCTTTTTTGTTCGGAAAACCCTTGATCTGAGAGAATCAACAACTCGGAAGGGATGGATCTAGAAGATTGGGAATTACTCCCCAAAAATCCTTACACGGCTCTCGATCTCGATCACGAAGAGGCTCATGAGGCAGCGATGAAGATCATCAGAAACACCGACAAAAGCTTCGACATGGATTACTTCATTTGCCCAACACAAGATGCTGTCGGAAAAACAGAGTTCCATCGAAGATCAAGCGTGGTCCCCACACAGCTCCTCCAAGTTCCCATAACTTGGGAACCCGTGTCCACCGTGGACGACACAGATCACAACAAGAGCCAGGGTCCGGATTTCTCGGAGCCAGACCCGGAACTTTTTACGGAAACTGTTCCGTCACCGAGAATAACCTTCAAAACAGCGAAGGAAAACGAATTTGTCGACATGAAAATAGACTTACCAGCTAGGTTCACGAGTCCTCTGCCTCGAAACGATGAGCAACACTCCGTCCCAGGAGGAGTGTTAGCAGGAGAGTACTATGATGAGACGGGAACAGAGGTCGAAGAAGGTGGTGACTTGAGGACTAAGAAAGAGGTTGATTGGGATGAAGAGGAGAACATACGTGGTGAAAAAATGAATCTGTGGAAGATGGGTCTTCATGGAATTGGAGCTATATGTTCATTTGGTGTTGCTGCTGCTGCTGCCACATTCTGTGTCGTCTTCCTTGGACACAACAGTAACATCCACGGTTGTCGGAACAAGAACCAGACCCTCAGGTTCCAGATCTACTCTGATGATAATAAGGTAAATTAAAAAAATTATGGTTGTGATTCCAAATCAAATTATTAAGGAACCAAGTGAACCTACTTAGGTTAGTGTTACTTTTAGGACCTTCCAAAGGTTGTGTTTCCTGAAACTCTTAGTTCGATTCCCACTTGAGTAATGCCGTCTTAGTTTTAATCAGGCAGCATTAGTTTCAAAGTACATTGATTTTTGTCCCATGAATCCAAATTTTTTTTTATAGAAAAAGGTTTGGGACTGTGATATATTTGGATCAATCAAGACTATTTGCCAATGATTATTAAGTTTGGTATGCTTCTTTTACTGGCTAATTGTTTTGTTTTATATGGGTTAGTGGCAAATTGTTACTAAAGTAAATCTTAACTTATACAAATATACGTGTTTTGTTTATTGGAAGCTATTAATCAGAAAAATGGTTTGTCTTTGATTCGACCGAACTGATAAGAATGTGTTTGGCGGTGTAGCCAATTACGTGTCTAAGTCAACAATTAATAATTGTAGAGAAGATACTTATTTTGTCTTTATACGTTTTGTGTTTATCCTTTCTTGCGTTAAAGTCACACTTTGAGCAAAACACACGTTTTAGAAAACGTCATTGTTCCTTACATTGATAGTAGCTTAGAGCCTAGAGATATTTTATTTGAGAATTGAGTTCGAGTCAGCTGTTATCGGTCTAGATTAGTGGGAGATCTTTAGGCATGTAAGAGCAATAATAATCAACCATGTTTTACCAACACATAACCTAAATTAGTCATGGGGCAGGCTTTTTCTTTTAGATGACCAAACTTGTTGTTATTGTATGACTGGTTGTTAAAGTTGATTTGTATAACTTCATATATTAGTTATATATAAATTCTTTTACATGCATTGCAGCGAATGAACGAAGTAATGAAGCATGCAACAAAGCTAAATGAAGCAATCTCTGTGATGAAAGGTCTTCCGGTGGCAAGAGCTCAGATATCTTTTGGAGGATACTATGATGGACTTTGAAATCATAGCCATATCCGTTTAGAAAAATAAATTCATCAGATCCAAATGTTTTCTGTTTAAAATGAGCAACGGACTTTGTATAGCTTATATATATCTTTATGAACTTAGCAAATTCTATAAATGATGTTTATATGTTCTACATTATTTGTCCTAATGCATCTAGTTATCTGAACGATGATGTACTTAAGATTATACACTTATGAGTTGTTATAAAACCGACCATGCTTTTACCTCAACTGCTCCAAAGCCATTTTCCGACCGAGTAAGTGCAAATTTTTAAAACACAAAAGTATAGATATAGACCAAATAAATTTCTTACCCAAAAGCAACTATAATGGTTTCATAAGAAAATGATCAGGCCCAATAAGGCCCATAATCCAAAGGAGGAGTGAGAGGTGGAGAGCTGTCAATGAACTTTTAACGGCTCTCCGTCCGTCATAGCCCGCTTCTGTTTCCGCACTTAACTTAACGTCAGTGGTCCGTAGAGAGACCTGTGACTGTGAGTGAAGAAGATATAAAATGCAGACTCACCTTCTGGTGGGTCCCACCCCAATCAAGGGCTGCCGTCGATTCTCATCCGCCATCTCCGGTGATCTCCTCCTTCCGTCGTTCAATCCTGTTGGTCGAGACTTATACCACCACCGTCGAAGGCACCGCGACGGCAGATCTCGGTGCCAGCGCAGTCGTCGGAGGACGACTGTTATATCCGCGGCGTATTCTTCTTTTTCTTCGTCGTCCTCGGCTTCGGCTTCGAACACCGGCGCGGAGAACCACTACGTCGTTTTGGGCATCGCTCGCAACGCAACGCAAGCTGACATCAAGAGAGCTTATCGCCTGCTAGCTCGAAAGGTAAGGACTTTGTTTGGGATTTCTCATTTCTCTGGTTTGGCATCGTTGGTTGGTTTGATTGATTGCTTTGGTTAAAGATGAGTGCTTGCAATCAGTAAAGTATCAGGTTTTAGTGGGATAAGAGTAGCTGAGAACGCGACCAGTTTTTTTTAGCGACGCAAGCTCCGTGATAGGACATTGTTGAATGGTAATGCAATGACAGTTGCAATTCAGTAATAAAAGGAAAAAATTTCGTGGCTTATACCCAATGATGACTTGGGGAAATAAGAAAGTTAGACACTTGCGTTTGTACGAGTAATTTTGTCAGAGTTATTATGATTCAGCATCTAAGCTTGCATTTGTTCATCATCCAAGCAATTTACCAAACACGTGTCTGAAGTTTGGTGGAATCTGTTCTCTGTATTCTTAGATTTCATTCTAGCTCTTGTTCACTTGGATCCTTCTTTTCTCTAGTGAACACGATAAATCATAGCATGGATATATCATCTACTTCCTTTTTTTCTGGTCACGTATGCTCTTATTTTCCTCAGCTTTGTTTGGGTTATGTTTGTGACAGTATTCTTGTGTTGCTATTTCAGTTTCATCCTGATGTGAACAAGGACTCTAAAGCCGGAGAGTTATTCAAGAGCATTCGTTGTTCCTACGAAGTGGGTATTCCTTCTATAGCTTTTTTCTTTCTCTATCGATGACTCATATCTGAGTGCCTCAACCACACGTTTTGAGTTATCTTTTCTTAGGAGCTAACGTAAACATCAGCCTATGGAATCTTATTCACTTTACCTGTATTTTCTCAAAAGGTTCTATCTAATGAAGCTACAAGGACTCAGTACGACCGAGCACTTAAACTTCAAGAAAAGTCCAGGTTCTCTAGAGTGAAAAGGCAGTACAACACCCCTGACACTGAGGTTGAAGATGCCATGAAGTATTGTTTCAATTGGTCTGAGAAAAAACGCGGATCCAGATACGGGAGATTCTATGGACACTATTCCACATATCCAAACTCGCATTTCTACAGTGAAACCGACAGCGAGCCACATGAAGAAGAAGAAACGGCACAAGAACAGAGAGACTCTTTTGTCAACGTTCTGAAATCCGCATTCCTATCCGTGTTTCTTCTATATACGCTCGGTTGCCTAGCATCTCTCACGTTTAGCACATTCTCTGCTTTGCTCGACAAGGAACTCGACATGGGTTACAAAGTAGGTTTCATGATTGCTTGGATACTCGGCGGAAAGGGCGGAATCTTACTCACTCTGTGCCTGACCTTTGCAAGCTGGCTCTGCGGGAAAGCAAGCAGCAGTGTGGTGGTTCTTGTGGTGGTTGCTATGTGGGTTGGCTCAAATCTAGCTAGACATGCTCCTCTTCCACAAGGAGCTCTTCTCACACTCCTCTACATGTCAATAAAGCTTCAAGTCGACTCGAGGTGAATCTTTCTCTGAGTTCACTTACATCGGTGGTAATCTCAAAGTTAGGTTGTAAATACTTCTAGATGCACATGCTCTTCAAGCTTTATTAACTTCTCTATTACAATTTCTCGTAAGATTAAAAAGAAAAGTATGTCATATGACCTGATTGATGATTTGTAATATTTGATTTTTGGTGTCGAGAAAAGAGAATAGTAAAGTTAAGAAATTGCTTGACAGGTCAAAAAAAAAAAAAAAACTCCATTATGTTGTGTTTCCAGATTACAAACAGAAAGTATCAATTTTCAAAATTACAAAAAAAAAATTCAAAGAAGGAATTAGAACAAAGGGGTTATCAACTCGTCTAGGGTATTATCATTGTTCTTTAACTTTCTGCACAAGAAAAAAAAGATGAAATCTTTGCAGTATTTCATAAAGTTTTCTCTCTCATCTCCTTGAGATTCCTCCAAAGGTATTTCCCGCTGGCCATGTCCACGAACACCCAGAACCCATTCTCCATCCTCTGTTGAAAAAAGAAACCAAATTTGGAAATTGAAAACAATAATCCAAACAAATTAAAGGAAAAGCAAAAAGATTTATGATTATACCTTCTTGAAATCGAGTCCTTGTTTATCATTCGATTCGACCAGCGAGTCGTCGTCTGAGAAGAGGTCGAGTTCAGGCGAAGAACTCACCGTCTTCCACGCGAAATAGCCGGCGAGAACCGCAGAGAAGAACACCAATAGGAATCTCAACGGACACATGTTTTGCTGATGGAAAAAAGAAGAAAGAAATTGGATTTGATGATCAATGTGTCGAAAGAAAGAAGAGGATGGGAATTCAAATTCACTTAGGGTTCGTGAGATTCTGGGAAAAAGAATTTGAAGGGAGGAAGATAAGCAAATCAGGAAAGAGAGATTTAAGGGATGAGAGACTTGAGAGATATTACGACATGTCTCCCTCTCTCAGCTCTCTCTCTCTCTCTTATCTCACTGCGTAAAAAAGGAAACGCGTTTCTGAATTTTTCAGCAATGCGCGGAATGGAAATTGTTCGTTTGTATTTTTGTCAATTAACGTCAATGTGACTTTATATAAACGCTGCATATTTCCATTTTTTTATAATACAACCCCATTATCTTTCTAGTGTTTCCAATAAGTCCTTGATTCCAAGGATTTTTGTTTTTGTTTTCACCACTATCAAATAAATTTTTGAATTTAAACTATATGATAATTAAAATTATTAAATATATTAACCGCGCCATAGGTTGACTCTATTACTAAGAAAGATGTGATAAGACTGAACTGAAAATCGAGGGTGTGTTTGACGTAACCGTGCAAAAGGGGTCTATATGTGTAATGGTTACTATTTATTGGGTGAAAGAGAGAAATCCAAAATAAGTCAATACGTAAATAATTAGATAGAAAAAAAATGGGGAAAGTCTAGAAGGGGATGACCTCAACTACCACTCGTATAGTTGTATTATTGTATCATACGTTCATGTATGAGGTTTGTCAACGCGACGCAATTATTGAAAATATCCCTTCAGAAAAAGTCTAATTGTTTTGGTATGATTTGAGGGACATTTCTAGAAATTGGCAACATCAAATGTAAAGTAATTCATTATTTACCATATCGGATGTTCAGATTATTATGTCTATAATGGAACTTCTTTACTCCAAAGGCTAAAACTTAAACTTCAAGAAAGAAACACCCGCGCTGCAAATCAAGTATAGGGGTTTCGGTTAGGGTTTTGATTAAAAGCGTGTTAGCAGCAAACGGAAGAAAAGCAAATTCAGGTTTTTTTTAAAAGTAAAAAAATATGGAGCGATCCGAAAGCAAGAGACGAAGAACACGAAAGATGCGGATGCCATAATGTGCTTTGATCTCAGATCAGAAAGTTGAGCTTGATTAAAAATGTCCAAAACAGAAACGCCGTCTTTGACATCTTACGAGGGAAGATTAGCTTTGGTAACTTTCATTCTCTCTGAGGCTGAATTATGGGTTTTGGAGGATGCAGAGAATAACAAATGGATTCCGATACACTTTCCTTTACTGCCTTACGAAAAATGGATGTTGAAGGGTGTTACTGATGCTGGTGAGTTTATTTATATCAAACTTATCCATACAGAAATGAGTTTGTTTGGATCGCTCTCTGTCATGTCCTTTGATCCGAAGAAGAACAGTATCAGAATTCAGAGAAGTTTAGTTTGGAGGAATTGGATGTAGTGAAGATCTTAGGCGAGTCGATGAAGTTGGATTCATTCTTCATCAGACGATCAGAGCTTAGAGATATCGGACATCTTCAAAGGCAAAGGAAGATTAGCCTTAATAATTACTTGCAGATTAAATCCAAGGAGCATTTTAAGACATGGAATCTGTAAAAGTGATCGGGAGAGAGTTGTACTAGTGGCGGTTGTAATATGGTACCTTGTGAGAAAAGGGTAGCCTTACGAACCACGAATTTTTTTGGTACTGTTGTCACAGATTTTATTTTGTGCTAAGAATTTTAATATTATGTGAAGTTTTATAAACTTCTACTAGTTGATAATGAATGTATGAGCACATTCCTTTTTATAAATATAATAGTGTTAGTCTACCTTTCATTCCAGTGGAAGATTCTTGACAGTTAATCAGAACAGGTGAATTGAAATGACAGGTTATAAATTTACGTGTCACAGTGGACTTAGAGATGATTCTACATTGTATATACGGCAAAAATATTTTTCGAATCACATAGAAAGTGTTGTATATTTTGGTAAATAGCGTTTATACATTTCCCGATGTTTCTTTTGTTTTCCTTAGAATGACACCTACATTTACAATTCTCTTGCAATTTTTTTTTCTTTACAATCTTAATCCGTTTCCATGGAAAGACTTTGTTATAATTCAATCAATTACATAGTTTGATTAGATTCCAATGACATGTAAACAATGTGGGTTCTGCTTCGCAGACGATTGCATGTATGGTAACGACTAAATCTCTTAGGAGCTAGAAACAATAGCATTTAATTTTTGGTTGATGGTATAGATAACATTCATAAGCAAACTAGAGATTCTTTCGATACGTGTATCAGAGATGAAGCCTAAGCTATTTTATAGGCTGCCTCGCCTAGTCAAAGCACATGCTTCTGTCTTTTCTTTCTTCTCTTTAAACAACTTTGTCTCCTATAGTGATTTCACCACGAGTTCACCAACACTGACAAACACAACAAACCAGTTTTATTAGTACTCAAAGTCAAAGACTAGATCGATCTCTTGAAATGTTCAAAAGCCTTCCGTATCAGGAGTTCAGACAGCTGTCATATGTAATATATATATATGGTCCTAGAAGCAGAAACCGGATATTAGTTTTGATGAAAAGACAATTGGCAATCGTGACAATGGTAGCGAAATGTATTAGTATTATATATTTTCGGAATTGTAAATTTTGGAATCAGTACATGTGTTTTGGACACATTTAATTTTGATAACGAAAGAAACATAGTGGATAAGATTGCCTACAAGTCAACATACACCAACTTAGAATAATCAAAGAAATTGTGATTTGATGCGAACATGACGACGCAACCATATTCTCCCCTCATCAAAAGATTATGTTACAAGATATGTCACATTCTCCACTTATTTCCCTGTAGGAATATTTAGCTTGAGATGACATATAGATACAATTAGATGTAATGCGCATAGAATGTTCTTATTCGGCTGGCTTAGATTATGTTCTGACAAATACATAACACTATATTTGATTTTTTTTGAAGTGTTACTAATAATTTATTATGCTATTGGAATCATTTTTACTAACATCCAAAATATGTCTATCCAAAATATGTCTACATATCCAACAGTAAATATTAAGTGAAGCATTAATGATGGTGAGTTTCCAAAAAATCTTAATTAGTCTACTTAATCCCAATATATAGTTAAATCACTCGGTAAACATATGTTGTGTTCTAGGAACTAGACAGAGGAAAGTTAGTTGGTAGACAGATTTAACTAGTTGGTTATAACAAAGGACAATTGACTCTTGAGTTATCTTAAAGCATGTTTGTCTTAATTAATCAAAATTGGTCATACCTTTGATGTTTTAATATGTTTTGTAGTTCAAAAATGAAAACCAGATATACCCTTTCTATCCCATAATTATTGATAATATCGTGAATAGTGTTTTGGCCTTTGTGAACCCTTTACTTAATCAGCTCCACCTCCACTGAATCTCACCTATCATCGATCACGTGCTGTGTATACAGTATACACACACACACTCTACTATATATTCGTCCGTATAGTAATTACACACTCACAATTTCAGTGACACACATCGTTCTGATCAAAGCCTCAGAAAATATAAAGAACAAACAGAGAAAAAGCCATGAATGCTTTAGCAGCAACGAACAGAAACTTCAAGCTAGCTTCTAGGCTTCTGGGTCTAGATTCTAAGCTTGAGAAAAGTCTTCTCATCCCCTTCAGAGAAATCAAGGTTCGGTTTCATCAATTTTTATGTCCAAAGTTCGATTTTTCTGTTTTTGTTTAGTTTAAAGCTGTTGTCGGAAAATTAAACCTGATCCAGAGTCTTCCCCGCGGTTAATTCTTCGGGACGGATCTCCTCCATGGAGGAAACGGGTTTTAAAGAAAAAAATGATTTTCTGATACTGTTTGTTTTGGGGCATTTTGATACCCGACCCGCTAATTACGGGTCTCATACTGAATCATATAACCGGTTATCATTTTTTTTGCAGGTGGAGTGTACCATACCGAAAGACGATGGGACACTAGCATCATTTGTTGGGTTCAGAGTCCAACACGACAATGCAAGAGGTCCTATGAAAGGTGGAATCAGATATCATCCCGAGGTTTGGTTTTGTCACTTTTTAAATTTTTTTCTCTTCCAAACCAGTCAACTCAGTTCGATATGATTTGATACCCGGTTTTCCTACAGGTTGAACCGGACGAAGTGAACGCATTGGCTCAGCTCATGACATGGAAAACTGCAGTGGCTAAGATTCCTTACGGAGGAGCCAAAGGAGGGATTGGTTGTGACCCGAGCAAGCTCAGCATATCCGAGCTCGAGCGATTGACTCGAGTTTTCACTCAGAAGATTCATGATCTCATTGGGATTCACACTGATGTTCCAGCTCCAGATATGGGCACTGGTCCTCAGGTTCTTTTAACTCTCTCTAAAACGATTTTTCATAAAGTTTTTGTTTTTGTTTTTAGTCATCTTCAACTTTTTATCTTGGTGAATTTGCAGACAATGGCTTGGATTCTTGATGAGTACTCTAAGTTCCATGGATATTCGCCTGCAGTTGTGACTGGAAAACCCATTGTAAGTAGCAGTAATCACGGTTTTGGTTTTGCTAATATTTCAGTGATATATATCTGAATGGTAATGATGTTTTTGAGCAGGATCTTGGTGGATCATTAGGCAGAGACGCGGCTACTGGAAGAGGAGTCATGTTTGGAACCGAAGCTTTGCTTAACGAGCACGGCAAGAGCATATCAGGGCAGCGTTTTGTCATCCAGGTGAAGTTTTTTTTTTAAACGTCTCTTTATTGCGGATCCTTTGCGAGCCACAGAAAGATTTATTTATCGGGTTTACATATCGGTTGTATAGGGATTTGGGAATGTGGGTTCTTGGGCGGCGAAGCTGATAAGTGAACAAGGTGGGAAGATAGTTGCGGTGAGTGACATAACCGGAGCAATCAAGAACAAGGACGGTATCGATATCCCGAGCTTGCTCAACTATACCAAAGAACACAGAGGTGTTAAAGGGTTTGATGGTGCTCATCCGATCGATCCAAATTCGATACTGGTAGAGGATTGTGATATCCTCATCCCTGCGGCACTTGGTGGTGTCATCAACAGGTTCAAGCCTTTTTTGCTACACAACTTAATATTTTTTTTTGTGTGTGTGTAAATTTTGCTCTATAACTGTTGATTGGGTTGTGGTTGAAGGGAGAATGCGAATGAGATTAAAGCAAAGTTCATCATTGAAGCTGCCAATCATCCAACTGATCCCGATGCTGATGAGGTATCATTCTCATACCTTTTTTTTTACTTGACGAAATTCTCTTTGCAAAAACTATAATGGAGACTCATATATTACAGATCTTGAGTAAGAAAGGTGTGGTTATTCTCCCAGACATATATGCAAACTCTGGAGGAGTCACTGTCAGCTACTTTGAATGGGTTCAGGTATGAGTCTAAACCAAGGAACGTTGGACAAACCAAATCAACCCGATACTGATCAGATTAGTTGTTTCTGGTAATGTGCAGAATATACAAGGGTTTATGTGGGAAGAAGAGAAGGTGAACGAAGAGCTTAAGACTTACATGACTCGTGGATTCAAAGACTTGAAAGAGATGTGCAAAACTCACTCATGCGATCTTAGGATGGGGGCATTTACGCTCGGTGTTAACCGTGTGGCTCGGGCTACCGTTCTCAGAGGCTGGGGAGCTTGAGATTCTCTCATCTCTACGAAACTCCTTAATAAAACAGACAATCTCTAATCCTTTTTTTGTTGGTTCTCCTCTACTTTTGGCTTAGAGATCCTTTATGAGTTAATAGATCTGAGTTTATAACCAGATGATGCTTCTGTATGTAATAAAACAATGGAGTCTGATAATTGATCAACATTTTACTCACTTAATAAACCACAGTATCAAAAATCTAGAATCTGGAAAACATTTATCATCATCATGGTTCTTAAAAGCAATTTTCAATATCCAAGATTAAAAGCGGAATTACAAGCTAAGGCTATCGATTAGTATCCTCTCCCTCGTCCTCTAGAGAATCCTCCACGGCCCCTCGGAGCACCCCTCGGAGCACCTCTGCCACCACGACCCGGAGGGCCTCTACCTCTCCCACGACCGCCCGGAGGGCCTCTACCTCTGCCCATACCACGGCCTCCCGCAGATTGTCCCCTGCAAGAAGAACAGAATAAGACTCTTGTTACAGACTTGTACTAACAGTTGAACAAGTGGGTTATACTGCTTAAGCGCCCTAAGAGTTGGTGACTCAACAAGGGTAGATATCAGAACGAAGCTATCTTTTCTCCAATGGTTAAAAAGTATGGCTTACTTTGGTTGGGGAAGGAATCTTGATAGAGGTAAAAGCTTAAGAGGGTCGATGTAGAACTTATCCCCTTCAGTATATGAGGTAGCTACAATACCTTCCATCATCTTGATAGAAAACAGCTGAAAAGGAATCAACGCTTTAAGTATTAGTAAGCAGAATAGTAAAAGAAGAAGGCCACAGAGAGAGACACAGAAGTAGAGATTAAACACATACAGATTCATTAATCGGACCAAAGATCTCATCAACTTTGCCAATCTGGGTCTTGTTTTGTAGGTAGATTGGGGCATTAAAGTAAGGGATTTTCTCTTGCGAGAGCTTGGTCACAGCATCACTCTCACAAGCATGGAGAAAGGTTGCAACTTCTGTTATAACCAAGAAAGAAACCTTGTCATAAACGGAGACAATAAACTTTTCTTCACAAGTTTGTACCTTTTCAACTTAAATACTGTCACAAAAACTCAAAGATGAATCTAACAAAGGGAACAAGCAGTAAACCCTATTAAGCAGCAGGAAACAATTCATCAATGAGAATTCTTTCGCCACAAATAAACTTCAAAGATGAGAACTTTGTCAATAAGTTATACTGCTTGATCGGTCAGACAAGAGCAAACCACGAATAAGAATCGACTAAGAGGTGAGAAAACGAACCTACGACTTGGCTGGGAGGACCTTCGTCACGCCAGTTACCACCACCACCACCAAAGCGGCCACCTCCGCGTCCGCCGCCACCAAAACGGCCACCTCCACCGCGTCCTCCGCTATCTCTTCCTCCCCTTCCCCTGAAACTCCCGCCGCCACGTGGTGGTCTCATCTTTTGGTTTTCTTTCTTCTTACTGCGCTCTGCTCCTCAATAGGGTTTTAGGGTTTTAGGGTTTTTGTGAGCGAAGCACTTTTCGAGTGAACCAGTAGTGACTTCGTTAACAATATTAAAAAAAAAAAAAGAAGGCTGTGTAACACTAGGGTTTTCAGCAATCACAGACCGGTTGCAACCAAACCGGGAATTTAGCTTGCATCGAAGGAGACAGGTTTAAAAAGCTTTTAACGAATTGACATATGTAAAAAAAAAACGAATTGACATATTTATATAGTAAGGCTTGCTTGTAAACTACATACAGTAGATTTCATTTGTTGTTATGACCAAGCTATTAATTCCCTTAATTATGTGTATCTCTGAGTTTATACATACTTAAAAAAATTAGACTATTATCAGGTACTATGATACGTGGTGCTTGATAAGAAAAATGCCAAAAATATTCCTGCAGAGTTCTTCGAAAATTTTGACCTGAGTGGTTCACATCTTGAATCAATAATTATGATTTTAATTATGTGTAAAACAGTGTTTCTCCCATTTGCATTAACATTGTGTTTTGATTGTTTTCCGGGTGAAGGATGCTGCCAACGATTATCCACATCCCAAACTCGTCCTAGCGTTCGTTGTTAATCAGTTGAGACACCAGATTGTTTACTTCTCTCCAAAGTCTTGTACCAATGTGGTTAGTACTTCTTGCTTCCCCGCATATAAAGTGGCATTTCAAATTTTCTATATGCTCCCACAACATTTAGGGAACAGTCCTACTGATATCCTTTGTTGTCACTCGACTATCCATCAAATCAACCATGTAAGTCCAATTATCCTCTGATGTTCGCTATTTCTAGTATATGTTGAGCCAAGATTGATTTGCCAGAATCCAAGACTTTCTTGAGGAGATTGCCAACTGTTTCGCTCTCTAAATCAATCTTGTTACACAAGGAAGTTGTTTGCTTGTACTTAGCGATCATGAAAACGTAACCAGAAAGCTCCTCCGAGCTGAACTCAGATCCCAATTCGAAAGCTGCGATCAAATGCAGAAACAATAACGCCTCGAAAGGCTTGACACTGACATCGAGCTTCGTTTTCCAATCAAAGGCCAGCTTCTTGGCCCTCTCTCTCGAATCGACCGTGATATCCGCATCGATCTCAATCAAAACTTCCATCAACAAAACCAAAACCCTCCTTACATCAACTGATCTTCGCGACGAGGGAGGAGCTTAGTTTGAACCCTGGATTGCGTCAAGCACCATGGACGCCGGAGCCGGAGAGAACCTAAGCGCTGCAGAGAGCTCCACGCGTCATTATCCCAACGATCAAGCAAAAACTTGCTCAGACCAAGTCCGTCCATCGTCTCACATAACGCTCTCAGCTCCGGCCGAATAACCGTCGCCTCCTCTGACGACGTCTCTTCAGATTGGAGGAGGCGGAAACGGTTAGAGAGGGAGGATTGGAGAGAGGAAAAGTGGGAGTCGATATCAGACCAGGAAAGAGAGAAAGACCGTGAAAGGAGTGCCTGACGATCGTCAAAAGCTTTCTTCAGCTTTTCCTTCTCTCATCAATCCGGTTTATCGCTGCTGCGATTGTTTCACCCGCCATCAATCATTTGATACCCTAAGATTTTCGATTTGATTTTACCAACGACCGAGAGCCCCGCCGTTTTTTTAAAATACATTTATACCCAAAAAAGAATGTGTTTAAGACAATAGCCACATACAAGTTGACACTCAGCTACCGGTTCGGTTTGATTGAAGATAGTTTTGAATAACAGCACTAATTAATTAAAACACATACAGTATTTATTTATATATGCTTATGTTGGTTAAGTTTGGTTTGGGTTTTTCATATTATTTCGCATATCAGACAGATTAAAAACATGAGAGACGCGTTGAACAACGCAAATGGATGATAACAATAAATAAGCACACACTTGAAGGCTTCAAAAGCCCTCAAATCTTTTTCTATTACTAATGCCATCTTCTCTTTTCTATCTTTTCTCTTGTAACTCGTACATACAATAGCAAGACACATCCATTTCATTACATTCAACAAACAGGTTGCGTCCGGTTTTACCTCTTTTGATTGGTATTATGACGACCCTTAAGCAGCACCTCCATTTGTCTTTGGCTTTCTAACAGAGAACATATGATGATGCTACATGAGTATCATCAGCATACCGTCCTGCCATAGCATATTGATGCAATGTACAGATTCTTCGCCCATTTGTCCTGAAAAATCAACCAACATCGCACAGGTCCTAATTTCAGTATATGGAAACAGAACAAAAGCAAAAAGATCTAATCTTTGTTCAGAACTAAAGAAACCCACCTTGACATGAGTACTTGGAAAGGCGGTGGTGCGAAGAGTCTCTTGAGTTTCATCCATCATTTTACGTTTTGGTATGCTTAATATGAAAGCTGCTTGATCTGCAGTTGCTGCCATTGATGTGATTCTATATCCACTCTCCCACCTCCGGTGTATTCCATCGCTTGGGTACAAAAAGTCGAGCTCCACCACCTTTCAACGCAATTTACCATATTAGATTAGTACGGGAAAAAAAAAACAACAGACAACAAGAACAAAAGAATGTCAGGTAACGAGACGGAAACCTACCTGCTCAGAGAAGCCAGAGTTCCTAGACATTACCACACCCCAGCGATTACCGGCAGTTGTCATGGATGTTACATGAAAATCTTCTTTCCATTTCTTATTTATCCACTTGAATGGAAATGAGTCGCTGACTTTGTAAGATTGCTGAGTATATGAAGTTCCTACAAATTCACATCAAGTAGATATAAGTAAAGAAGACTTTGTGTTATAAGATTATTGTACTAAAAATTGTCACGTGTAACATAAAGATTCGAAGATTACTACCCATTTACACTAACCTTTTGACATAACAACTAACGAGCTCCCGTTATCTGAACCAGCTATGGAACTTATATAGTAGTTCTTTTCCCATTGTTCCATAATCCAGTCCTGCAAAAAAACAAAATGGCAGGTTACTAACCTACTACAAACACAGATAGATTCCTAAATCCTAATTGCTTCAACTGATTATTACCTTGTGCAGGAAGACCGTTGACAATTCATAAACTTGAGAAGTAAATCCAGTTCCAGCATCCATAATGAGGGCCCAGAGATTCGCTGATGATGCTACGCAGCTAATCAAAAGACCATCTTCATTACCCTTCTGCACATGCTGGTGCAGTCTTGAGTCTGCAACATTGTAGTGATATCTACAAAAGAAGATTTAAGAATAAACAGTTAATGAGAGATATGCTTAATGAAGGTTTACGAAACTTTCAAGTGTATATGCAAAAATATTTACCTCTGTTTCATGGGACGACGAGCGTTGTAGACTGAAATCCACTGAGTAGCAGGACTGCCTATTCTGATTTTCTTCTTAGGCTGTTCATCCTCTTCCAAATTAAGAAGCAATCTTCCACGTTTTTGTCCAACCTACACATGCCAAAAGAAGCACTTTCAGAAATATTTATAAAAAAGTATACTAAGTCTAGAAAATTAGCAAAGGAACGCGAAAACAGCTAGCAACCTTAAGAGCCCCGTCAATTCGAATTGGTCTAGATAGAGCGCATTGCTCAATTAGAGTATCAAAAATCGAAATGAGCTTCGCATAGTTGGGCTCCTCGTCAAACTTCATATTAGTAACTGCCTCAAGGAAGAGCTTAAATGGTGGTGGACAAAAACAGCACATCAATTCAGGAGAAGTTGACATCTTCTTCTTGCAAACAAGGAAGCTCTTGTTATCACCCTGCAAAACAATGCATATGCACACTGACAACAATGAAGAAGATGAATCGGAGTATAGCTGTAAGTAAGGTCATGAAAGGAAGTAAAAACAGACCTGGTAACCTTGCCATGGCAATCTTCCCTTCAGGAGAAAAATTAAAGTATAAGCCAATGACTCCAGATCATCTCTCCGACTTCCGGTACGACCTAGATGCGCATGAACACTTGCATACCTTATTGTCCCCCTATATGCCAAACATAATACATGTAAGGAAAATTTGATATATTTATATACAAAAGAAAAAAAAACATACACTACTGAAAGCACCTGAACACATCAGGTCTTTGATCATATTCAACATGCTGGCCTGAGTGCGAATCTTTCCATTTTGATGCTGAAAGAAAAGAAGATTATGTAAAAACTAATGTAAACATTAAATAAGAGAACCATTTCAAATAAAACACTGTAGCGATAGAAGATAAGGACCTAGTACATAATGACATGGCTACATTAAAAACTCACCAAGACCAAGATCGATTAGGTAGAGTTTTTTCTCATCTGCTGTTCCGGGTTGACCGAGTAAAAAGTTTTCGGGCTTCACATCTCCATGGACAAACCTAGTTTGATATAGGGATGGAACATGGCATGAAAATCAGCTCAATGAAAGCATATTGTGGTAAAAACAAAAAACCGAAATTGACTTCCTCGAAATGAATGAAACTATTATCAAAGAGGTTAGCAAGAAATTTTTTTCACTAACCCTTTCATATGAAGTTTCTCAAGAATAGATATGGACTCAACTGCAATGCACGCTACCATGTTTGGAGACATCCTGCCACATGTCATGAACATGGATCAAATAATGAATATTGCAAAGAGAAGAAAGTAAGGTGAAAGGAGAAGAGCGCTTACGATTGCCCCGAAGAATTCCAAACATCCCAGAGACTCGGACCAAGCATGTCCATGACCTGAAATATATATTAAAACGTTTCTCAATACATGAAAACATGGTCAATCTCGAAGTATAATCAATAAAGCTCATACTAAAATACATACAAGAATGTAAAAATCTCCTTGACGACCCTTGTGATGTACAGCAGGAACTCCATAGCAACCGTTGAGCGTACTGTACAGCAAAAGGAAAAAAGAAACAGATGAGATTAAAAAAGAAAGTTATTAAGAGAACTTGGCGTGAAAATTAAGACAGAATGCAGGCAAGTCTTACTTGTACACTTGCCACTCGTAAGGTGGGCCAAAATTGCATCCTTTGCTATTTCGGTGCTCAAATTTTAGAGCCACCTGAAAAATAAAACAATAAGTTTTCTTAACATTTGACTTCTTTTGTCTACAACCTTTGTAAATCTTCAGTATGCTTCTTTACAACATACCTCAATTGCATCTGCCCCAATCCTATCGCTGCCACCAGTCACCCTTCTACCAACAAAAACTTGACCAAAGCCTCCTTTACCGAGTTTCCTCTCAGTTTTATAAACAGGAGAATTTCCAACTTGTACCTATAAACAGACGAAATCAAAATCAACATCTCTCTCATACGAAAAAAACGTCGGTTATAGAATGTCATAAGATTAGCGTGAAGTTTACCCTTTCAGGGACTGGAGCTGTGCTTGAATCTTCTTCTACACCCACTATCTTCTCTGCGCTAGCACCTTCCATAGCGATATCCTTATCAGCTACTCCTTCAACTTGATTGAAAGCAGGTTCACCAACTGCTGGACGAACTTCACAAGGTTCTGCCTCTAAATCTATTAACCTGATGCCTCGACCCCTACCGGCAGCCCCAGTGGGTCTTGGAGGTGCAGCGCCTTTGGCTAAAGCTGCAGCGGTTCCCCTTCCTCTACCACCAGCACCACCACCTCTTCTCCTTGTTGCAGTCTGAGGAGGAAGCTCGGTATTTTCTGCCTGATCAATCACCTGAGGACTAGGTTGTCTCAATCTACGTGCTCCACTTCTTAACTCTGGCATTCTCACCCCATACAAAGAGTAAGAAAATCTTTTTCTTTCAGTGAATCTCTTTACCTAACCTGAAGCATAGAGAGAGGGAGCAGAGGGTAACAGTTTAGTTGATCAGAAGGTGTTTAGTTGATCAGAAGGTGAACGAAACAATATCATTTGGTATTTCCACCTTAATTGTCATCCGTATACAGTAGCATTTTCCAATCAAACAGACAAGCATATGTTACCAAAACAGACCATAAAGTCATAAGCTTTGGCTCAAGAGTAACAACATCATCGTCAATCTCTAAGAAACGCCATCAACGAGAGCCGATGATGGTCAATACATCAAAACAACCTTAAAAGAAAGTGGATTTGCTACTCAAACATATTGACCAAACACCATCAACACAAACTTCTGGTGACTTTCATCTTCAGAGAAGCATACAAAGCAGCATAAAAAGCAATATTTTATATTTGAAAAGAATCAACAGTCTGATACAAAAGAAAATATGTTCAAACATCATCCAAAAACAAGATCTTTCATAAGAGCACAAGTAAAAGACTTGAAAGACAAAAACATCCAAACACACAACAACAACCACCGAATCAAAACGAGATGTCTAAAAAAAACATTCTACCGGATGAACGGTTAGGGATAAACCTTCAGAAAGGAAAGATGATCGGAGTATGGAGATGAAGGAAGCGATCCAAAAAAGAAAGACCAAAACTTTCAGATCTCCTTAAAGAAATATTAGAATGAGAAAAGGAAAAGCTCCTCCAAGTACGGCGATTTAAATGTTGGAACTTTGTAGCTGTGAAGCACACATAAAGACGGACAGGAAGAGAGAGAAAACTGTAGATAGATTTAGGGTTATAAATAATGAAGACGAAGATGGAGATGAAGATGAGAGGAGGTGCAGATTTGGGCAAGGATTTTTTTTTTTTTTTTTCTTTTTCTTGGAAGGATTGATCAACTTTTTAGAAAAAATTCTGGCATATATTTGGTGAAGATTTTTATTTCTTTTTTTTTTTGGAAAACTATATAGTTTGAACCTAAAAGTAATTAGAAATTTCTAGTCATGTGTTAATGGTCTTAATATTGCTGTTTACTTTGGTTTGCTCGTATGATTTTAAATTTTTAAATTTTTATTAATATAATATTTTAACACGTTCGTACGTATGTAATGAACTTGTATTCCAATATAAAACGCACGTGTAAGGCTGTGTCTACCCACATACTTTAGCCTTATGATGTTATGCAAACTACCCAAAAAAAAAATTTGAAATTGACGATATTTGTAAAATGTAGTTTAATGCAAATTTATTTTGTCTTGAACAAACGCGTATAATAATTAGTTTCTGAGTCATAGCTTATGAGAATTAACTGTAGAACATTCTTTTGCTTTCAAAGTACAATAGTTTTGTCTACAAAATTTCTCACCGCGTGTAATAAAAAAAGAAAATAGTTAGGCCATTTCGCTTTCAAGGTTCAACCAAACATTCCCTAAGCAAATTTTAATGAGAAGGCATATATCAACCAAATTTATAAGCTCGGTTCGGTTTGAGTAAACTAATTTTCCTAAACCGATCGGTTCGATATGATTCTTCAAAACATAAATCGCTAAGAGTGTGTCGTAGCTATAGAGTGAGAGAAGGATGGCGTCACCGAGTCAAGCCCCTCCTGATGACGTCGAGACTCGGTCCCCTGAGCTCAGGAAGGATCCGGTGACTAACCGCTGGGTCATATTCTCTCCCGCCCGAGCCAAAAGACCAACCGATTTCAAATCCAAATCTCCACAGAACCCGAATCCGAAACCTTCCTCGTGTCCCTTCTGCATAGGCCGTGAGCACGAGTGCGCTCCGGAGATATTCCGTGTGCCAGACGACCCGAATTGGAAACTCCGGGTCATCGAGAATCTGTACCCGGCTCTAAGCAGGAATCTCGAGACGCAATCGAAGCAACCCGAGACGGGTACTAGTCGGACTATAGTCGGGTTCGGATTCCACGACGTGGTGATCGAATCCCCTGTTCACTCAGTTCAGCTCTCCGATATCGACCCGGTGGGTATCGGCGGTGTTCTGATCGCGTATAAGAAGAGGATCGAGCAAATCACGCAACATGATCCCATCAGTTACATTCAAGTAAGTGAGCTTCCATAGAGTCTTATCTTGTAACACAATGGTCAAGCTTATGCCTTTATATAAACATTTGCACCCATTATTCCAAAAAGAAGCTAACTTTAACACATGACTTTATCTAAATTTGCCTTCTTTATGTACGTTTGTGTTGTAAAAGGTCTTCAAGAACCATGGTGCGTCGGCTGGAGCATCAATGAGTCACTCCCACAGTCAGATAATGGCTCTTCCTGTTGTTCCTCCAACTGTTTCTTCACGGCTTCATGGTACGAAAGATTATTTTGAGGAGACTGGCAAATGTTGTCTTTGTGAAGCTAAATCGAAACATTTCGTGATCGATGAGTCGGTCCATTTTGTTTCTGTTGCTCCTTTCGCTGCTACGTTTCCCTTTGAGGTTTGGATTGTTCCAAAGGATCACTCTTCCCACTTTCATCATCTCGATGACGTCAAGGTAGTTTTTTTTATCGCTACTACGATGCAAGTTCCTGGATTATCAACGTTGGTTTACTTAGTTTTGAGTATCATTTACAGGCTGTTGACCTTGGAGGACTTTTGAAACTCATGCTTCAGAAGATAGCAAAACAGCTAAATGACCCTCCGTATAATTATATGATCCATACTTCGCCCCTCAAGGTGACAGAGTCACAGTTACCTTACACGCACTGGTTCTTACAGATCGTACCTCAGCTTTCTGGGGTGGGTGGGTTTGAGATTGGCACAGGGTGTTACATAAACCCAGTTTTCCCGGAGGATGTAGCTAAGGTTTTGCGGGAAGTTAGCCTTACTTGAACCCGGTTTTGTTTCTCCTAACCTGAGGTTCCGAGGGAAGTCGTGTTTGGTGGTGGAATTTGCTTCTCAAGAAAACACGGTTCATTGACTTTGTTTCCTCTGCTGAAATAGATAATGTTTCAGCTTTGATTCAAATAACATTGATGTAAACAATACGTGTTATTTCTTTTGTAATAAGCTGAGTTCATGTAAAATTCGTGCTAGACTCACGCATTGACTTCTTCATCCCTTCAAAAAACATTCTAAGACAAATAATACTCATGTTGTATTCCTTTAACCCAACCAAATTCTCCAGTGTCCCAGACTCCCAGCTCTATTAGACTATACTTGGACCGTTGAACGTTGGCGTTTATAGAGTCCCATAACTCCTATCCTGTAGATAGAGAACAATGCAAAAACAGAAAGAGGCTAAAGTTGAGGAGTTGATAAAAGCTGTTGCTGAGTCAGGAGCCAAAGTGATTGTTTTGATGCACAAACCAAACCAAAGTAAACCTTCATGGTTGTACCACTATCGGCTATTTTTGTCCATCGTTAATAGAATAATGTAGTCTTCTTGACCATTTTGGTTGGTCTCAACGAGGAGATAGAAAGACCGACCCGGTTGCTTACACCGAATAGATACATTGTTAAGAACGTGTGGCTAACTATGGTGTTTGTCTAGTTGGTCGTAGACAAAAATGATCAACATTCTAACAAAACAACATTGCTACATATACAGTCTAAAGAAGCCACGTGGCACTTTCTCCGTCGACAGTCAGTCACGTGACTCTCAACCCAATGGGTACACACACAGTCAACCAAACACACTGAGTCAATTGTCGTTTGACCAAATTTGGTCCTCATGGCTGCAGCTTCTTCGTCTGTTTCTTCTCTGCTGTTCTCCTCCCTCGCCGGCCGAGTTGCGATAGTCACCGGTTCATCTCGTGGAATTGGCCGAGCAGTAGCTATACACCTCGCCGAGCTTGGCGCGAAGGTAGTCGTCAACTACACCACAAGATCAACTGACGCCGATCATGTCGCCGCGGAAATCAACTCATCCGCCAGTGCTGGTGATGCCATCGTGTTCCGCGCCGATATCTCGGATCCGAGCCAGGTAGAGTCTCTGTTCGACGCGGCGGAGAAAGCCTTCAAGTCGCCGGTTCACATCCTAGTTAACTCGGCTGGTATCGTCGATCCTAACTACCCTACCATCGCCAACACTCCCACTGAGGATTTCGATCGCATCTTCAGGTCAAAATTCTTGCTTTTTTCTATATTTGGTGATAAACGTCTTTCTTAGCTCTGTATAGTCAAATGCTCTGTAGCGTGTGTTTAAGAGTCTGATGAGAAATGCGTTTTTATCTCACATTGCTTATGCTGGTACAACACAGTCGTGTGAATAGCTTGTGTGATTCTTTGTTTAGGGTGAACACAAGAGGGTCATTCCTGTGCTGTAAAGAAGCTGCAAAGAGGCTCAAACGTGGAGGCGGTGGTCGGATCATACTCCTAACTTCGTCATTAACCGAGGCGCTAATCCCTGGACAAGGAGCTTACACGGCGTCGAAGGCAGCTGTTGAAGCGATGGCGAAGATTCTTGCCAAGGAACTCAAAGGTTCAGGAATCACTGTAAACTGTGTTTCTCCAGGGCCTGTTGCTACTGAGATGTTCTTTGACGGGAAGAGCGAGGAGATAGTGAGGGACATCATCGAAAAGAGCCCCTTTGGTAGGCTTGGTGAGCCCAGCGACATTGCTTCTGTTGTTGGTTTTTTAGCTAGTGATGGTGGTGAGTGGATCAATGGGCAAGTCATTGTTGCTAATGGTGCATTCCTCAAATGACTTCGGTTTCATTAGTGTCTTACATCTTCGTTTCTTCAGTTTTTGCAACAGTTTATTAGAGAAATCTGTTACAATGTATATGATTCTGAAACTGAAAGTACTCAAATTTGTTCCAATGACCCATGAAGAGGTTTGAAATTGCAAGACTGGAAAATTGCTAGATGGTATTACAGTCTCATGAAGAAGTTTGAGATGTGTGTTAAAATTCAATTCAATCTCTTATATATAATGGTGACTCAAGAATCCGCAATATACTATAGTGCCATAAAGAGCACCAACATACTAACCAGACCCAACCCGACAGTAGAACCATACCTATAGTTATGATCACAACACCCTGATTTTGGATCACCGATCTGAATCGGAAAGTTACATTGTTCTCGAGAAATATTCCGAGTAGTTATGATCGCAAGACCCTCAAAGTCACACGCCTCTGCTTTCTGATTCTGCACCTGAAAATACATGTTGAACGCATACGACGCGTTCCCGGCCTCATCAAGATTACCACAAGAGGAACCATACCCCAACGCGGTGCAGTCAGAGAAGGTACACGCGTAGTTCACGTTATCCCCGAGCTGGTTAGTGCTGTTGCTGAAACTGAGGCCATTAGGATTCAACATGCACCACTGGTTCTGCAAGTACTGAACACTCTGAGCTCCTGTCAAGATCTTCTTCTGGCCTTCCCCTGACAAATCCGCTGGAAACTTCGGTTGGCCATCGTACTTGAATATCCCCCAATGACGTTCAAAGTTTCCAGGAGCTATACTCTTTGCATCTTCATCGATGAATCCGAAAAGATAAACTTCAATGTAACCGGAACGCATAGGTGTTCCTCTGTTTGCTGCTAACTTCGGAAGCAGACCTGCGTAAAAGCGTTCTGCGTTTGGGATATTTGCGTTCTTGTCACCATCCGTTGGCCAACCAACTTCTCCGACAATAACTGTCAAGTCTCCGTGACCCAATGCTCTGAGTGAAGCCAAGAGTGTATCGAAATTGGCGTCAAAGACGTTTGTGTAGATGACGCCGTTATCGTTAACGGTATTTTGGCCGTTGAAGAAAGCGTAATCGAAAGGGAAGTCGCTGCTGAGGTAAAGACTGAGGAAAGGGTAAATGTTGACTGTAAAGGGAGCTTTGTTATAAGCTAAGAAGTTGACAATGAGTTTCATCTCTTCATAGATGTCTTGACGGAATCTCCCGGCGGAAGGAACTGGATTATCCGGCGGAGAACTGTAGACGTCGGCGTTTGAAGGTACGGTGGCTTTGATGAAATCTCCAACTCCAGCTTCGTTTAAAGCTTTTTGGATGTTGAAGAGTGCTGGATAAGTTAGGTTTATGAATGATCCATTGTAAGATGTCAAGAACGGTTCATTCCCAACGGCGACGTATCTGCCAAGAAACTAACTTAGTTCCAAAAACAGAAATTCTTTGTGGTGAAAAATCAAAACTTTCTTACTTGATTTTGACGGCGTCGTTGAAACGAGTGATGTTTCTTCTGACCCAATCTTTAGCTCTGTTGTAGCTTCCCATGGCTTTGAGCTGATCGTTAGGGATTGCAACCATAACTTCGATGCCGGAGCCGGCAAGAGCTCCCATGGTGTTCGTGTCGGCGTCGAAAAGCTTCACTTTTTGTACGTTGTTGTCTTTCAACATCTGTACCACCATCTTTGGAGGTAGCGGGTGGGTCGCCATCGTTCCCCAGTTTACTCCCAAGGCGGATACGTCGCCGGAGAAGAAAGATACCGTGGAGATGGTGATGCATAGGAAAATGAAGGAGGTGGTGCTTTGTTTCCAACGATTACTCATCTTGGGTTTTACTCTGGTTTTGGCAGCCTTTGGAGGAAGAAAAGGAAATGGAGATATGTGATTTTGATGATTTTCAGACCGAAGGATTGGTTTAGTGTCTTTTCTTTGTTGTTGTGTTTCGTTTCTGTAGTAACTAGAATGTAACAGAGAAGATGTTCAGCAGAACTCGTAAGTTTAATAGAATAATAACAACATATCTGAATTCGTTTTATGGTATTATGATTTTGTTACATCTATTCTAAGAATACGGAGAAAGCCGTGATACATTCTTAAGATGTCGATGTTTCTAACCACGAAAGTTGACTGTGGATCCAAGTGAATTGCGATCTAAATGATTGTATGAGTATGACTTAGACGTAATAAATGTAGATCTGTTAAGGTTCTTTTTATATATTTTTTGTTCTTCGTATTTGGTCGGTCTTTGAGATGAGTTTATTAGTACATTAAGAAAAACGCAAAGTGAATTGCTTGGAGTGTAAGCGATTGCCTGATTGGCACGAAGAGCGACGCCGTTCGTCAGGTCAAATCCCCAAAGCGAGACACTCTCCACGTGCTCTTGTGATGACGAAATTTCCACCGATCCATTAAACAAGCCCATACTAATAAATAAAGTCATAACTCAATTTTTTTTTTTTTTTCCAATTTATTAAACAAACGCTGCATAATCTTCGGTACATGCACATTCTTGTATAGAATTCGAGGAACATACCGTAGTTATTATTTAGCCTAGACCAAAAATAATATACTTGATTGCATCTCAACAGTATTCGATAAAACCAAAAAAATCACTATCATATTTAATAGATGATGATCTTTAGGCCGACAAGTTTTCGAAATGAGGATAAGAGCACTAGAAGCTTTTAGAATGTGATGCATAGAACCTGGTAATTTCTCTTGGAATATTCGGTTTTGGGAGTAATCTATGCATTAAGATTCCGTGAGGAGACTCTGGTTTTAGTCGTTAAGAGTGGTCAACAAAGAATTCTCAAACGGAAAAGTAATTGGTTTATTGAAAAGAAAGAGTACAAATGGACGCAGGGAAATAACACTTGCGGAAGAGTATATACATTCTTAAATATATATCTCTCTCACTTTTCTATACGGCGAGTTCATCTTCAAGATAACTGTATTCAAACGTGAACTCGTTTTTGATCCTTTGACACCTACACAGACGTTTTCAGACAGAAACATCAGGATTACCATCTCCAGCGACACAAAGAAAAAGAAGACGAAAAATCGATAATCAAAAACAAGAATCAAATCATACCATCCTCCTTCTTGGTTCTCGTCTTTGGGGGTTTGGAAATCAAAGTAAACATAGGCTCCTTGTTCATACTCATCAGTTGCAATCTTTGGCTCCTTATGTCTCTGAAACCAAGTGTTGAACTTTCTGTGGTATCTCCATGACTGTTTCTTCAGCTCTTTTGCAGCTAGATACTGCTGATATGAGTTCTAAACAACCCAAGAAAAAAATAACAAAAGAATCAACGAACAACACTTTACTGACAAGGCTGAGGCAAAAGAAAGAAGATAAATAAAAGATGGAGCGTTGAGATCTTGGTACCTGCTGATAATAAAATGCAAAGAACAAAGTATCGGTTCCATAAGCATCGCTGCCTAAACGTTCCCAGAGCAAAGGGTTGCTTATGATTGGTGCTTGTGTTTGAGGAAATGTTTGAGGTGTGATTGCTGGGTTCCTCTGTTCAAACTCATAGTGGGAATATCAAATTTAAGGGAACATTATTAAGTGAAGAGGCCAAAGAGAATTCAGAAGAATGGTGTACCGGAGTGTAGGGTCTAGGACGTTCTGAATCTTTAGGTTGAGGAAGTCTGTAGTAAGCAGCTTCAAGCATCTGGAGATTGTGCATCTGCTCCTGCATTGGCCCCAAAGCTGAAGGGTCACCAATGGCTCCTAATTCGGAGTTACTTCTCCGTCCAATGACCCCGAGGCTACTACTTGAAGGTTGGCCGGGTTGTATGGGTTGTCCAGGAGAGAAATCAGGACCGTCCCTAGTTACTTGTACTGGATCCAACATGTAGCTGGGCATTCCCGACTGTGGATAAAACAGAAAAAAATCACAAAGTAGGTAGGATAAGAGGCCAGCTTGGATAGTTGCTTGGTTAAACAGAATACAGCTATTGTTATTCTGTGTCTCCATAATAGACCACATTCACTAGTGAATTGCATATGTGAAGTTTAAGCGAAGGAATGACAAATTAAAACACTCACCAACACCAACAAAGACATAATAACTTTAATTCATTTTAAACTTTTCGGTAAATCTATCTGATGGAAAACGTACGTATATAAAAGAGATACAAGCGACTAATAAATGTTAGCACAGATCATGCTTACCGGAGTATCAAATAGACCTTTAGAATCATCCTCATTTGGAATAGCTTTTGAAGCTGCTATGGAAGTTGACTCATCAGGTAAGTTTTGCTGCAGCTGATCATCGTTTCTGGTATGATCTACATCTGCACAAACGTCAATAACAGGTCTCTTAATTTTTCGTCTGCACTTTCAAAACTTGAAACCAAAAAACTGGGCTAAAACAACTCTAGGATGTAAGTAATTGCCACGAACGTCTTAACTTCTTAAGTTCACAAAGAATGATTATAATCGAATAATATGAATCTTCGATTGTATTAGACCATAAATGTTAGTGTCTATCGACAATCATAACATGAATCACGGAGATCTCCTCAACAGTAATTTTACCTGCAACAGAAGGCGGCTGACCCAATTGCTGAGTCATGGCATTTGACGGCTGCTGTAAGGAGGTAGAACTCATGACACTAAAACCTGGTGCCTGAATTCCCATGCTACCATGAGGAGAGATAGCAGAACTCTAAGAAACAGATTAGAAAAGATAACATCTATTATTATGATGGAATCTTTTTGGTATTATAAATCTTGTGATTATTCCATAAAATTCAAAAAAGAATCGTGCTCAAGACCTGGTAAGTACACAACATACAAACAAAATAAAATACGCTAACCTGCTGTAACAGCGGATTTTGCTGTTGTGAAGAAAACTGCTTCTCGTTTCCTCCAGATAGAGAAGGCATGCCTAAGAGGTTACCATGGCCTTGTTGTACTTGCTGTAAGCGCTGTAAAAATTTCTCTCTTTGATCTGGTGCTATTTCAGCTCTTCCACGGGCCTAAAAGCAAAACATAACAGGTATTTAATAGACAAAAACAAGACCGTAGAACCTAACGAACCATAAACCATGGGATGTATAGCCAAAGGAATACATCTCAGAGAGCCTGGTAGTATTATGTTCCACATAAAAAGACCATGATGTTTTTTCTGAAGTATGTTCCAGAATAGTAGAAAAACTAACAAGTAAAGCCAAATTATTGCTCAGACTACCAACTTAAATATAGTGCAAAGGTGCTACAGATCCTTGGAATTATACTCGAGTTCAAAACACGCACCGTTTCATTCTGACTCTGAAAGGGACTCCCAGGCCTCCACTGCGAGCCAGATACAAGGGACGGTGAAAAAGCTCTACCGATACTTGCCGCAACATCACTAGGGTTACTATCAGAGACAATTCCATCATTACCCTTCGCAGCTGGTGGCAATACCATTTTGCTCAGCGGAGATGTTAGAGGCTGGACGTTGCTCTCAACTCCCATTATATTTCTCTTTGCAACTTCAGCTGCTGAAGTTGCACTGCTGCGAGCTCCATTAGCAGGACTTGGAGACGGAGGCTGACTTGGTTGGGGCTGGTTGGGGATACTAACCCTACCAATGCCCCTCAATGGAGCATCAGCAACAGATGAGGGTGGTTTACGGGAAGGCAAGGTTGTTGCGTCTTCTTCCTTTGCAGCCACTGGAGACAAACTTCCCATGCTTTCCGTGGAAGTTTGAACAGGAATAGAAGTTGATAAGACAACTGGTGCATTCGAAACATTACTGACGGGCACATTCAAACTTGGACGACCCCCAACGGGTGTTGATGGTGCTGACTGAAGGCTTGCGCCATTCTTTGCGGGAGGGGTTTTCGGAAGTGTCTCAGAATTGCTATCTGGTAAAGTCGTATCATCTGACTTCTCTTGAGAAGTACTCTGATGATGTGTTGGCAAACTTATGCTCTGGAACAGCCAAAATAAAGAAACATAAACGAAAAATTCTTCACACAAAGAAATATAGGAATACTTACCCGAACTTGAGATGCTGGCGCTGCCAAAGAACTCTTCATGCTCAGAGGAGTACCCTGACATATTTAAGTAATGTTACTACTAATCTAACGCTAAATGTCCTCAGTTTATCACTTTCAAAAAGATTCCTGAATTTTGTGCGGACACAGCACTTCCTGTTTCCACAGAGAGAAAATTAAGCAAACAGAGAAATTGCAAAAAAAGTCACCTTGACGAGGGGGCCAGCAGTAACTAAATCTTCAAGACCCTCAACCTCATCAAGTGGCAACGTGCTATAGAGCTCATCAACATCACAGAATTCGTCAAAATCATCCTGCATAGGGAAAAGTTAAACATAATCCAATAGAATATCAGCATACTTATAATGTTGGAAACCCAGAGTAACTTATATGAAAAAAACATGTCAGCAAAATATTCCAGGTTATAGATGACGCAGACCTGGTTTCGTTCAACATAATCATCCAGAAAATCTTTGACATCATTTACTTGTTCTGGACTTAATTCATCATTGTCCAGAAGCCTCAAGATCAATTCCAACTTTATTATATGATCCTTGTGCCTCGTAATAGATGTCTCAAGATGTGTCTGAAAGGGAAACAGAACAAACGACAAAACTCATCACACGCAAGGAATTAAAGCATTTGCATACGGTTGCATTTTTTTCCAGAGCTTACCAATCTGGGCGGCCTTGTCTTTCCTTTTTTGACAGACAGTCCTTCCAACTCAGCTTCAAAGCTATCAATCTGCGACTCGAGTTCACTCACCTATCAAAAGCAAGAAAATGAGTGGTGAATCAGCTACGGCAACGATTTAAGATAATCCATAAGGACCTCACTACCTAGTTTCCCTGGGTTTCACAAATACCATTAACATAAATTCGCTTTGACATATCTGTTTAAGGCAGGGGTTCGAAAAACAACAGTAAAGTAACTTACCACATTGTTCAACCAATCTCTTGTCTCTGACTTTGCTTTCTCTTTCGGGTCCTATAAGACATGAAGCAAACACAGTCAGTAGCCTGACTACCAGAAAAGCCACCCAAGGTGGTTCCAACAGATTTCACAAAACCAGAAATGTTTTGATAACTCAATGACATTGTTAGAAGAAAAAATTGTTCATATCTACAATGGACCAGTAGAAACACACTCATTGATACTTATTTGTACAACATCTCCTTTAAGCATTTGAAAAACAGCTTGCACCATACTGCTCCGTAAATAGTTGATGCAATATTCAACAAAATTGAACCTCAGTAATTTGCTAAATAAGTGGCAATCTGAACATTGCGTGAGATACATTACATGAACAGAAGAAGCACGGACTAAACAGATCTTCCTGAGATTATTGGCAGTCCAAACAATTAAATATCACATTCGTTCTGGATAAAATCGAAGGAAGCGAGGAGAAATTCTAACCGTTTTAGGTTGCTGACCCAGTCCTTCCTTAGAGAAGGCTTTTGTCTTAGTCTCTTTCTCACAGATCTTAAACCTCTCCATTTCTCGCTCAATGAGCTTCCGAGCATCAACCAGGGATTGCTCATACGATGCACTGACCTAAAGCAAACGAGAGACAATCTGCTCAGTTGAGTCTAGAACAAACAAACATATCAGGTATATAAAAGTGATACTAGAGACGAAGCTACTCCACAAAGCATCATACTCAAATGAATAGAAATCAAGAGCGTAAAAAAAGGGGGGTAGAAGATGAAGAAGGAGGAAGGCGACTGACTTTTTTATCTTTGATCTCACTAGACTGGATCCAAGTCTTGATCTGGTCCCTATAGCGCTGCAGCTTCTTGATTTCCTTCTTCAAGTCCGCCTCAAACTTTTCCTTTTGGTTAACATTATCTGTATCATATACCTGAAAACACCAAAAAAGTGCGGGTTTGTCCTCTGTCCAGTAAAAAACTTTTCTGCTTCGAAAACAAACATTCTGCTCACATTCCACTGCATAAACAACAAACGGAGCTCGATATTGAGTTCCACTGGATATATTTTACTCACAAAAACAAAAACAAAAACAAAAGTTATAAATTTATCAAAAGCAAAACAAAAATCGCATCACAGATCATCATCTCAAACACACTGCCTCACTGAACTCAACTCTCTATATATATATTTGATGAGAAAATGGTACACACTTCCTAACGACGCGAATTCGAAGTTCTATACTATTAGATCTTCCTGCATTCTCCATAATCATCGAAAGAACAAATAAAATGATTGTGGCCAGGAGGAGAAAGACTACCTTGTTCCAGATGCTGTCGAAAACATCAACACCTTCTTGAACCTTCTTCAGCACCCGATCTATCTCCCCTTGTAGTTTCCGACTCGCTCCCATTGCTCCCCGACCAGATAAGTCACTCCGACAGTTTTTAGCTCGTCAGATTTTGGTTCCGACAGTATTAGGGTTTTTTTTTTTTCCCTCTGATTTAATTGGTAATCAAATATAGGGTTTTCAGTTTCAGAGAAAGAGGATGAAGAAGAAGAAGAAGGTGATGTGTCCTATCGATGAATTGATTGGATCGTTAAAAGGATGAATAGCAAAATCGGAACGAGTTGAATAATACGAGTTCGACATTGACGGCCCAAAATTAAAGTATATAGCGGGCTTTTATTCTCCGATTTGCCCCCCTTATTTTTTATTACTTTCTCAATGACACCCCCAATTTTTGTTCTTTCCCTTTAACTACTTACTAGAAAATTCAAATTTTCCCAAATTTATGTTTAAAGCATATACTGTATGTACTTATATTTACTGGAAAATTTTGATATCCTTTTTTTATTTTCACTAGAAGAGAACCCGCGCAAATGCGCGGACTTTTTTTTCTTCTTAAATTTATAATTTAAATTTTTTAATTTTAAATTATATTAATTCATTATTTTTTAATTTACTATTTTGAATTTTTTTTTTACAAAAATTTTACTATATCTAATTTTTATGGTTTTAAATTCTCTATATTTTTATGTTTTTGTTGTTCTTTTCTCTATTTTGTGTGACATTATTCTCTCAATTTTGATAATTCATTACATCTTTATTTATTTATTAATTATTTTGTGTGTTCTATAGTTTTTTTGTGTCCTATAGTTTATAAAAGTCTTTTAAATTTTTTTTTTGTTTTTGTTCCCATAATTTGTTATTTTTCACTTCTATATTAGTGTGTCCAATATTTCACAAACATTAAAAATTCATTTAAATTTTGTACAAAAATTTTACGTTATCTAATTTTCATGGTTTTAAATTCTCTATATTTTTATGTTTTTGTTGCTCTTTTCTCTATTTTGTGTGATATTATTCTCTCTATTTCAGTAATTCATTACATCTTTATTTATTTATTAATTATTTTGTGTGTTCTATAGTTTTTTTGTGTCCTATAGTTTATAAAAGTCTTTTAAATTTTTTTGTTTTTGTTTTTGTTCTCATAATTTGTTATTTTTCACTTCTATATTTGTGTGTCTAATATTTTATAAACATTAAAAATTCATTTAAATTTTGTATATATGATATTTGTATATTTATAATATTTTTAAATTAAATATGAATTTAATATATTGTATGTTTCCATTTAAATAAATTTTAATAGTTAAATTTAAGTTATATGATTTTAAATTAAATAAATAATTAATGATAAATCTTTAATTTTATTTATTTAAAAATGCTGATGTGTCAATGTAGGAAAGCACCCCTTCAACCATTATAGTATAGATTATCAATTTACAGAATTTTAATGTATGTTTAATTAAGTAAGTGGGTCAAAAATATTATGTGGGGTAAATTTAAGCGTCTACAAAATTTCAGGGACTAACATGATAATTGTCCTTTTTCTTTTGAAACGATGTCGCTCTTTGCGCCTACATTTTCCCGAATTTCGGTAAAACCCGGATTAACCCGACCGGAACTACGGTTCGAAAAAAGCAGTCGTCGGACGGCCGTTACTTTTTAACTTTACCGCTTTTTTAGAAGCGAGTGAAGTGATTCCGAAACGCGTGATACGCCAAAGCATCGATGATCTCAATGTCCACAATTGTGAGTAGCTTAGCTCGGAACCATCCGTCTTAAACATCAAAGGGTAGAGGTCAGATTTTCAAAGCGTACAAATTTCTGTTATTTTAGTATGTTAGATATCCGAATTTTGATTAAAAATCACGGACTTTGACGTACTCGTACGCACTTGTTCATGATCATGTCTCTCTATGAACATTCTTCATTCAAAGCAGTGAAGTTTTAGTAAATCAACTGTATCATATATGAGATCATAACTAGGCAAACAGTGGTGCACATTTGGCAAAAGATGTCTCTTTTTTGCTCAATTAATAATTCAATTTCAGACGAATTCCTCAGGCTGCCAAAGGAAATCAAATGGTTGGTGCAGTCTTTTAGCTTTTGGACTGTCTTCTCAGTTCCAGCTGAAACCATTTAGATCAAACTGTTTGGGACGCGTTGTGCCGTAAGTTTCCTCATGTGTGTTAAGATCTAGAGCTGTTCTGGTGCGTGTTTCAAACTTGCAGTCTTCTCCATTCTCGTTGAATCTTTCCTCTGTGTACCCATTGTTGTTGATTCCTCCTCTGTGTTCTTGTAATCCTACTCCTATCGTCAATCTTCCAGGGCTTCTTCTTGAAGACGAGCTTCTCGGTTCTGTGTTGTTAACAACCATTGTGGAAATATATGGCTTGCTATTCTCTCTGAGGCTTTCTTCTTCTGCCCATGTGAGCTCCATTCTTTGGAAAAATGGTTCTTCCATTATCTCTTTCTGCTCTGAAGTTGAATCTCCAAGGTATGTTCTTAATCCCAGTCTGTTCTCAAGCATCTTCGGGGCTTTCTGGGTTCCTTCACTTGAGGTTAGGCAACTTTCCAGGGACGAGTTTGGTGGTGGATAGGTCGTTTGCATCTGTTGGTGGCGTAGGTTCTGCAGTTCTTTCGGTTCAAGGAAGCTAGAGTCTGGATATTCGGCTGACACTTTAGATACTAATTCTGAAAGTTGAGCTTTAGTTGCTTCAATCCCAGCTGGTCCTAAGTTCTGTCTTCCAAGAGTCTCTTGCGCTTTCTCCAGAATCGCTTGCAGGTACTTCCCTTGAGCCTCGATCCTGAGCTGCAAATGTCGCTGTACCTGGCTCAGTTTAAAATATTTTAATGAATTCGTAACTAAATGCTCTGTTTTTTCGGTTTCTTAGATAGTAGTTCTATCCTCTATTGATGTTCAATACTTTGTATTTCTACATGTTTGAGGAGAATTTTGTAAACTGTCCATCTCCGAACATAGATGCACAACTTACACATTTTTATGGTAATTTTTGATATCCTATTCATGACTACAAACTTCAAACACTGTTGTTACCAACACTGATTGCTACTTTAAGTAGAGTGAATCTACATAGTATAATATGTGATACCTCAAGTTGTTCGTGTAGCCTTCTTTGAACCTCTATTTGCATTTGTAGTGCATCACTTATGGGCAAGTTTCTGTGTACACATACATATATGTCAGTTTTTGGAAATGTAATAAGCTAGAATATGTAAGCAGTAGCCATATTCTTACATGCTCGGCTGTGGTCCAATGCTTAAACCCTCGCTGTGACTTTCATCTGCTTCAGGGGTGTTTTCTTCTACCATGGTCATCACACCTAAAACCAAGTTATTTTTAGTTCCTTAAGGGGAAATATTATTGAGAAAGGGAAATGAATCTCTAGATTAAAATATTCTTGCATCTGAGTGATGAATATATATATAAGCTTACTTGTCTTGTTTAAACTGCTGTTAGCTTGTCCATTAAGGTTCTTGCTCAGCCTATATTTCTGGTAGCCAAATCATGAAATTAATAACCTTTGTAAAGGCCAGAAAAGTTTTCTACCAAGCGAATTGATGAACGAGTCGTGAACAAAAAGCTGAAAGTGTTTAGTACATGTCTCTATAAAGTGTTGATAGCTTACCTGAAGATGACTCTTGAGATGATATAAGGTAAGGCCTGGAATACCCATGACTTTCATGATTGTCTTAGGAGTTGCCTCTGCAGAGACATAAGTATACACATTAGTACATTATGTCTAGAAGCTTGATTGTCAGATATGGTTCCCTTTTGCTAATAATATAACTTACTGTCTCCTCCTCCCAGCTGGTTGACTGCTTCGACGAATCTCTCGTGAAGATCTGGAGTCCATTTTAGTCGTGGCTTCGCATCGGTTGAGAGGATGAGTCCAGAATCTCCTGTGCCGTTTCCTCGGAGGAATGGATGCCTTTCAGAAGGAATGGGCATTCTCGATGAAGAGAGGATGCTCTTTCCTTGGTGCTGGTTGTGGTAATACATAAGTCTGTCTTTAAAATAAAAAAGTAAGTTTGTCTTCACCTAGCAATACTGCATTAATAATAAGTGTATTGACCAAATGTTTTTCTTTTACCTGACACAATCTTAGTTTTTAAATGCAGCCTGCTGCTCTCAGTTCAGAGATACACTATGGTCTGTAACTCCACCAACTTGGGAAGATGTCTTTGCCGCTTTCGTTATTTATGCCCTCTTTTTTTTCAGGCCGGGGTCTGAAGAGTAAAAGGTTTTTGTAACGTTGCTTTATATAGAAAGTTGAATGGAGAAAAGGCAAAATAGAGGATGATAACAAGGTATGGAATATGAATAACTGGTCCAATCGTAGCTTTGTTGTTTGTGTTCTTATCGTTTAAATTGTACGTTGTTTGCTTAGATAATTTTTTTCTTGTCTTGATTCCTCTGGATTACTACTTTTCAATGCAATTCAAGCCTTGCATTAGATACCCGAATTGATCCACAATTAATGCATCGTATGCGCATGCTTTCACCATTCTGGCATACGAAAGTATCTTATTCTCCAAAAAAAATTTATAACTTTTCTACTTGGGCAGGGGAATTCATTCTCTTTACTTATTCCTCAATTTTTTCAAAGTCCACAGCTCTAAGCTCTCTATTTCTTGAGGAATATTCTCAGTGCTTTCCACTTGTCTGTATTGTTTTTGCTCCTACTTGAGAATCATTTCTTCAGTCTCTAGATACATCTTGAGACTCAGCATTTTCTATTGAAACTTTAAGTCAGATTTTACCGATATCAAAACGGCTTATTTGGCCATGAATCATGAGTGTGTAGTGATAATATCGGTATGATTTTATGATAGCCGCAAGTGGGATGAAAGTTTGTGTTTCAACATTGTTTTGTATTGAAAGATAATTCAGACGTGAGAAAGCGAATGAAGAACATTTCATGCTGTCTCCTTCAACAAGTTTAGTACCTATTCTCTCTAAATAGCATAAAAATTAGTGGGGGACCCATAGCTTACATTCTTTGATTGGCACAACATATTAGGCCCAGCCATGCTATCTATGTGCATGCATCCATGCATGTATGTATGTGTGTCTATTGTAAAGGCAACATGTCTTAGGCCCATATTTGTATGCTGTGTGTTTACATATTATAAATATATATGTATAAGCTCGTGATGGAACTATACATCTATTCTCTGGCTACTTTCTTACAATATATTTCCCTGAATCTTCTACTTTAGCTATGGCTATGGCTCAAACTTCCATCACCAATCATATCGTGGAGTGGATCTGATTTTGATTTGGACGCCACAGCTACATCCCTCCTGCCTGATTAAGTATAGATACACTTTCGTATTGATATACAGCTATATAGAATAAGTTCATAGATTAAGATATATTATGTATATAGAAGTCGTGATTGCCAAATGCCGAAATTATAGCTTCTCTGTGTGCAACGGAGAATATATCCACTATCCCGTATAGAGTCGCGCATATCTTAATGAGTTTGATAGATGCCTTAGAAAAAAGGACTTGGTAGAAATATGGTCTATTGTTTCAAAGGAAATTGTCAAACAACAAATCTTATGTTCCTTGAATGATATCTTGGCATTTTTTTCAACCTTTTTTGGTGAAATCTCATGGTTCTGATTTCTCATTAACACTTTATTCTGTTTGGTAAAGAAACTTTTCATAACCTTCAGTTAAAAGTATTTCAGCATATTGCCTAAATAGTTGATTGGCATGTGAGTGGGAATATGCTTCCACGAAGAGAGGCTTCATATTGTGTGCTGCAAGTTTTATAAGTCAATTTGAATACCGTCAAAATTAAAATTTAACCAAGCAAATTCTGTGTTGAATTCTTTTGATTGATTTCACTTTTTACCAGATATTGTTAGAAAAATCTGTGTGGTTTAGATCAAATGTAGCTGCTGATATGATCCAAATTTTGAGTATGCTTCTTGCAGCAGGGTCTGTTCTTCACCCGGTAACAAAAGTAGAGAAGAAAAGGTTTTACTGTAACATGTTGCTCCAGGGTTCTGGCTGCTGATATCAGTTCATAGAAATGATGTGTGTTATTGCAGAAGCAGCAGATGTAGTGCTTAACTCATTTTTACGACATGTTATCGCCTCATTCTACTTGTGCTTAAATTCGTTAGTGTTTTCCCCCTGTTTCTCTCTTTTTACTTTGCTCATTGAAATGTCACTCCTTTAAGTAAAAGATAAGAGTGATACAGAATAAATGTTCTTCCTTGTACGTTCATTTCCCTTGTACAGATTCTTGTTCTTATTTACTAACATTTTTTACTATTTGATCTTCCATAGGGAGAATAATTGAACACGTGGGCGGCATCGTAGGATTGTGATTGCTTAATGGAACGAGAGAGGATTGGATACATTAAACAACAGGAAGCGGGAAATGACCGCGGAATTATATTCTTTTTTGAGAGAAAATGGAGACGAAAAGTGGGTTCATGAGATTCTACAGAATGAGAATATGAGAATCCAAAACTAAAGGAAGGTTTGGTGAGTCGCATTCTCAACTCAAGAAGAATCTTTTTTATTCATCATAACGCCAACACACATAAGAAAAATTAGACATTATTATTCGGGTCTATTTCTTTCCGCTTTTACTCAGTTTGGTTTTCAAGTGAATTTTGTAGTGATCTTGTGATTCTTATAAGCACAACAACAAAAGATTGGGAGAATAACTGAGAGTCTTGTGTTCACCACAAGGCAGTGTTGTCTACATCCTACCGAAAGCAAATTGTGATTTTCTTATTTGAATATTATGAAACTATTAAAAAAACCGAGTGCAGGGTGCGACTGGTTGCAAATGCAAATGCTGGCTAGTTTTGACAAGTCGGATAGTTGTAAAGATTGATTGTTTAGTTGCAAGTAGTTAATAGTATCCATTCTTGTTTTTCTTCTTTTCAGTTTATATAAATTCTTTTGTTCGTTTACTTTCTTTTAGATTCGTTTATACATTTTATTTCAAAAAAGTTGTGTTTAACCCTTTGGAACATGGAGAAGTAAGATTCCAAAGATATAGTTTGGATAAGCAAAAACACCTCTTTACCTTTAACAAATAAATATCACCTAGGAAATAAAAAAAATACATGGAGGGTGCATGAACCGGTCCTGACCGGTCCAAAGATTTTACTTGACAATTTACGGTTGGATCGACTCGGTTCATTTAAGCTAAAGTAGGCTCATCCGCAGGCGATCGGTGGACTCTTCCTTGCCGAACAACAACAGAGGAAGAAGCAAAAACAGTAAACAGAGTATAAACCCTACGACCCGAAAACAATAGAGAAGATAATCGTTAGGGTTTCTCGAGCTCTTCTTTTTCCCACTAAGACAATGGTGATTTCAGGCCATGAGACCGAGATCAGATGCCATCATTGTGCAGGCCCTCTTACGAAAAATTTGGTATTTTCTGAATCCAGCATCAATTTGTATATACAGATCTCTATTGCAGATCATAACTGGGTTTTTCTAATAGATGAAGATTCGTTCTTTTAGTATATATCGTTAATTAGAAATTGATTGATTTCAGGAAACCAGTGAATGGACTGTAGCTCCGTTCATCAGGGATAGCTTTTCTATGGTAAGTTTCGTTCCAGAAATTTGAACAAGTTTTGGTCTTTTTTGTGTGGCCAAATTCGACTCTTTTAGTATTACTATAGCTTCTGCAGTTGTAAAAAGTTTGTCCTTTGACTTTGAAATTGCAATCTTTCCCTTTGTTTCTATTTCAAATGGATTCAAGGGTTTAGTTGTTTATGTGTTGAAGCTTTGTTTTATATTGATCTTAGATTGGATCAGCTGTTGGTGGTACTGCAAGTGCATTTATTGGATTTAACCATGGTATGTAGAGCTTCTCTTTTAACTTATATCTCGCATCGAGTGTTGTCTGAATTAATATCTTCTTGTGACTATGTCTTTCAACGCTTGAATTTTGTTCTTTTCTCGTTGGTTGTGTCTGGAAGCCTTTAATTGAGTTGCACCTGCTTCTTTTATGCGCACGTTAGGAGTCTTCTCTGATTTGGAGGACTTAGTCATTTAAGATTAATCCTAGTTTTCTAGTTTGTTCCAAGGAAAGGCCTGAGTTTATTTGATACCCGATTGTGTGGCTTACTGGCTTCTGTCCCAGTTCTGTAACAATCGGCATACTATTATCAGTATTTGTTATTCAGTTATGTGTTGGTTATAGACTACACTCAAAGCAGTTAGATTAAAGCTTTTCTTAAACGAGTCTGAGTCTGTTTGGCTTGTCTGAATGCTATGTTTGATTGACGCAGTTATGCCAATTGTTCGCAAGTGGATAAAAGGACCCATGTGGTTACATTTTCTTGTTGGGGTAAGTTATGAACAAAGATGCAGAATTCTCTTCTTATGTTATCTTCTTTCATCATGCGTTGATTTATTTTTGTTCCATGCCTGTTACATGCATGAGTTATTTGCAGAAAAGACATGTAAATTATTTAATCCTTGTTCATATTGATGAAGTTATTGATTTTTTTTTCATCTCTGTTTCGTTGCAGGCACCGCCTGTTATAGTTCTTTCATCGGCCTGTGCTGGACTAGCAGGTTTGAAATCTTCTTCCCCTCCTCCTTTACTACTTTTTACTATCCTGGAACATAAGTTCCTTTTTGATCTCTTTGCCACATTAAATACGGGAAGAATAAAACTGTTCTTGTCATTTGAGCTTGTCTTGCTATTGTGTCAAAAAGCTTCTAAGTCTTTCTTTGGGGGAATGTTTGCAGGTGGCACTGTACCGGCACTGGCACAGCTGGCTTCATCTTCATACCGAGCAGCAGTCCATTCGTCTCAGCCACCACAGGCACAAGGAGATAACAAAATACACAAGTCTACAACATCTCCTCTGTTAAAATAAAAACACACAACATAGCTTTCTTTTTTGTTCATTTTCTTTCTCTAGTCTCTATTTTGTATGTCAACTTTTTATTTAAGAAGTGAAGTTTTTGGTGTAAATACTCCTATTTTATAATAAAACTCACTAATGCTAAAGAAAGCTTAAGCCGTGCTATTTTATTATGTCCATGGATCGTTCAGTTCTGGTCACGCATATATATAGAAAGCTCGACTCACATATAGGATACAACAGGGATCATTTGTGTTATTTCAGGAGTTAATGGGGTTTCTTAGCAATATAAGAATAGTTGTTGGCTCTGTTTTGTTATAGAGCTCTTTACACGAGGGTAGTCTTGTAATTTCTGGATGAGATGCGGACTTTTTGGAGACTAAGGTTAGGGTTTTTGACCAAAGGCACTATAAATATCGACAAAGTAACCAACTCTAAGCTTCAAAACTACTTGATCTTATCTGAGCTGAGAAAAAGGGTTTAAGGATAGGGTTTTGACCTTTACCGATCTTCACCGAGCAACCCCATGTCCTTCCTGTTGGAAGGTGTGGCAGGCGGCTCCGGTGACGGAAAGGTTTCAAAGCCTTTGTCTTTATGTTTCCCTTTGTTTTCTGCGATGAAGACTGCTTGCTGCCTGAGCGTACGATTTACCTAGGCGCTGGGATGGCTATTGCGAGCTTTAACACCCCCTCCAAAAATTTATCTGTTTTTAAAAGTTTTGATTTTGATTCTTCAGGTTTTTGATTTTGATTCTTCTTTTAAGGTTTTTGATTTTGATTCTTCTTTTAAGGTTTTTGTTTTTGATTCCTGTCGTCGATTATACGAATATGTCTTTATTTGAGATCCGTAAGAAACCCAATTCTCGACAAATCTAGATTGAAAGTGTTGTTTTTGATTTCAAAATTTTGTTCTTACCAACAGTCCTGAATCAATCAGAAGAAAACAGAATTCGTTTTGCAATGCTTCTTGTTCTTTGTAGCCTACAATTGTCAATAGGAAATCTTTTGGTCTACAAGTAATTTTTGTTACAATAGAATTCCTTTTGTTTTTTGGACAGTAAACATATGGTTAAGCTTAGGAGTAGATCCAGGTAAGAGTTGTAGAAGAACCTAATTAGAATCAGGTAATGTTGGATATTAGGAAGAAGATAGGAAGCTTATATTCAAACAGCAGCTCACTTTTTCCCATATATGGCTTCTTCTCCTAATCTGTCTTCTTTGATTGTCGTTGCAAGAGCTACTAAGCGGCTCTGAACCCAGAGCTGTGTGGCTTCTTCTGAGAGATCTTAGTGCCTGTTGCAACGTCTCAGGCATTATCAGTGGTTGCTCCATTGCTCCAATGGTGTTTGAGCAAACAGGACAAGACGGGTCTCGTGTTTGAGCCGTTGGGGTTACTTTGTCTAAACATTCAACGTGGAAGACGTGGTGGCAGGGGAAAACACCAGCAGCTGGCATGTCATTACATCTCAAGATCTTATGAGAGGACCATGGAGATCTCTGAGATAGGAGCTTTTTGCAAACCCCGCATCTCTGTTGTGTCATTGAACCTGGTACAAACCTCTGGTTTGCTACTTCTGTTTCGTTGGACCTTTCCACATCTAGGAGCATGTCATCATTGCTACTCGTGCAGTTACTCGGGTTTGGTGATGCCTCCTCTACTGGTGAGCCTTGATGGTTTCTTGTGGACATTATGAAACTGGAATCAGGATCTGTGGATGAGTCTTTTTGTGTGTGATCGAGTTCAGGATTCTCACAATCTGAAACCGGGTTGCAGAAGACACGAGGGTAAGAGCAGTGAGTAAGGCTTAAAGGTTGCTTGGTTGGAGTCTCCCATGGGGCAGTTGGTTCTGAAAGAGACAGCAAAGAGCTTAAACTCGGGGTGATAGCTGTACTTGCTCTATCAAAATTTTTCTCCTGTGCAGGGTTCAGCCAAAGATAAAAACATTCATGAAAAGCTCATCTTGAAGATTAATAGTATATACTGGAATTGTATAGAAGATCAACTTACATCAGCCAAGCATCGAGGCTTCGAGCTATTCTGTTCAATCCCAGCAGAAGCAGACGAGTTGGAAGCCCATATTGGCGATTGGTGAAAACAGGATTCCAAAGTTTTACTTTGTCTACCTGCGCTCGAGTACAATCCAAAGCGGTGACTGTCATCATCGCTCGTATCCTGTTCCAAACCATCTCTAGTATATCCAGCAGGTGAGAAGCTAAGATTAGTCCGCCATTGCAGTGCATCATCTTGACGCGATGAAGGAATATCCCTTGCGCTGCGGGGTGGTGATTTGATTGTTACCAGTGGCCTAGAGGCCACAACACAACAGAGTGCACCCGTTTTGAGCGCTGTTATTATTCTCACCGCCTTGGAGTCCAAACAATGCCGACTGTGAAAAGGAAGTACTCGTCTCGCGGATACAGTCTCAAGGCAGGGAGAGTTCTACATGAAGAAGGAAATCAGATTCTAACTTGTAAACACTGTAATCTTACTTTGTTATGAATGAAATTCTTTGCTTATGCACAGCTAAATCCCTGAGTTTAAATATTGAAGAAAAAAGACACACATTCAAGCTGAACGAACAAGAAGTCGTAGCTAAACCTCCTGTCGAAAAGACCAAACAGTTGTTTTTAGAGGATAAGAATCGGAATTAAGACAGAAACGCTAGATGAGCAAAAGCTCGGAACATAACGTTATTTGGATTGCGAACATAAGCATAGCTAGTAATTACATATCAAGCATCACAAAGTTAATTCATTTCAGAGACAGAGAAGAAGCAAAAACGTATTGGAAGAAAGATTAATTAAGCAGGTGTCGGTGAAAAGCCAGATTACACTATGCGCAGAGAGGGAGTATAAATTTTGATACCTTAAAAAGATTGGAAATTGATAATCTGGGTTTGAGGAATATACACTGCAGTTTGGTTATTTCGATGACGAAGAGGAGAGAGAGATTTTGTAAAAATCAATGGCGAAAAAGCGGCGAGCAGAGAGAGTAAGCAAGAGAGCGCCTTTCTCTTTTGAAATAGAGAGAGAGAGAGAGAGAGAGAGAGAGAGAGAGAGAGAGAGAGAGAGAGAGAGAG